>JBBDGP010000444.1:6105000-6262500 GCA_037952835.1 Lithobates septentrionalis
AACCCCGTGGCCTTTGAACTCTCTTTACCCAGCTGTTACAGAATTCATCCTGTTTTTCATACTTCTCTTTTGAAACCAGTAACTCCCAGTTCTTTCCCAGGAAGGTAAGAGTTGCCACCTCCTCCAATTAATATTGAAGGCGAAGATGAATTTGAGGTGGAGGCTATAATGGACTGTAGAAGGAGGGGGGGTCATATCCAGTATTTGGTCAAGTGGAAAGGGTACCCCCCAGAAGATAATTCTTCGGAACCCTCCTCTAATATACACGCCCCACGGTTAATACAAACATTCCACAAGAAATATCCGGGAGTACTGGCCAGATTGGGCATCCGGAGGTTGCCCTATGGGGGGGGCACTGTCAGAGAAGCAATAAGAAAAGAGTCTGCCAACATCGGAAGGTTCCTGTGCGTTTGCGCGGCGGAGCCGCGCTTCGGCGCATGCGCGTTAGCAAAGTAGCGGCACACACGGGTTCACTACACGGCGTAACGGCGTAATGGCGTACGAACGTCCGTTCGTCAGCGTTACGCCCCCTTTCTGGCCTATATAAGGACTGACTTGTTCTCTGTTTAAATTGCTGGTTTGTCTTTCAGCTTCCAGTATTCCGTTCCTGATTCCTGCTTCTTGTGTTTACCTGTTTGACCCGGATTTGCCTGACCTACCTTGTCTCTCTCCAGTGTTTGACCTCGGCTTGTTGAAAGGACTTCCCCACCATCTGCTTCCAGTGTTTGACCCTCTGCCTGTCTCCGGATTCTCCTGCCTTCTCGTGTATGACCCCGGCTTGTTTAAACGGACTCCTCTGCTGACATCTCCAATACTCTACCTCTGGCTTGCCTTCAGGACTTCTCTGCTTACTAATCTGCTGTGTTTTACCCTCGGCCTGTTTGAAGGACTTCCTCATCTACCAGTCTCCAGTATATGGTATTGGCCTGCACCACAGACTCTCCATTACTGGGTTCTCCTTGCCTGATCTCCTGCACCTCTCCCAGCTCCAGTTGTGTTTGCCTGTTAGAACCCCAGCCGGGTCTTCTTCTCCAGTTCCAGGGGCAGAGCCACCATTGCTCTCATCTCTATGTTACAGAAGTCCTCTCAAGAGCTTCCTGCCTTCTGGCGACCCGTGCCTCTCTGTGCCCTATACCCTCTGTACCATCACCAGGGGTATAGTGCGCTTAGCTGCAAGGGAAGCCACTCACAGCATCTCGGCCTCGGTGAGTACCCGTGATACGCAAGCAACCTCTTGAGACACATCACAGGTTTCAGGAGGCTGCGGGACTTTTCACACAACACAGCAAGCTGGGGTGCATGTGCAGGAGGAAATCAGCTGTGAAGCTAATGCCGCGTACACACGAGCGGACTTTACGGCGGACTTTGCCCGGCGGACTGGATTTCGTCGGACAATTCGATGTGTGTGGGCTCCAGCGGACTTTGTTTTCTCAAAAGTTGGACGGAATTAGATTTGAAACTTGTTTAAAATTTATCCGACGGACTCTTCTTTCTAGCGGACAAACCGATCGTCTGTGTGCTAGTCCGACGAACTCAAACTGACGCATGCTCTGAAGCAATTACAAGACGGAAGCGCTCGGTCTGGTAAAACTAGCCTTCGTCTTGAAGCTAGCACATTCCTCTTCTGTCGTCTTTTAATACAGCCTTTTTTTAGGATTGATAATGCGAGAGGAATGAAGTTGTTTTTCTGCTTTATATTCACACAGAGTTCTCACAAACTTCTTTCTTCATGATTTATCCTCCTGCCATGACTAATATAATATTTTGTAACAGCCAGATCTCCATAACTTTAAAATTTTAAAATAGATTTTGTTTTTTTTGTTTTTTTTTATTTCAACACTTTAGCTATTTTACAATGTGTGTTAAATGCTAACCACATTTTTTGTGTGTATTTTCAAGTTACCACAATTAACATTCATATTTTGTGTTGTTTTAAAGAACCTTAATGAGGTTGTTGTCCCTTAGACATAGGGGGGTGTATTTAACAAAGGCAAAATCATTTTTCACTCCAAGTGCTAATTATACATATAATTCCACATAAAGAGCATTTTGAAGTGTGTTCGCTGTGGATCCGAGGGGCACATGCAAGGAAGCCCAAACAAAAACAATTAATTTTTATTTGACATGATTTTCGGAATAAATCAGCAGAGCTTCCCCCGAGCTTGTTTTTGACAAAAGGCTTAAATCATTTAAGAATATCAAGTGAAACGTTCACTTGAGAAATTGCACACCAAGTGCACTTGTTGGAAGTGCAGTCGCAGAAAAACTGAGGGGAAGAGCTTAAATTCGGGGAAGCTCTGCTGATTTATTCCGAAAATCATGTCAAATAAAAATTAATTGTTTTTATTTGACAAAAACACACATAGGGGTTGATTTCCTAAAGGTAAAAAGCCTGTGCATTTTGGAAATTGCATTTGCCCTCTGCAAGAGCAGTTGCTCCCAAGCTTTATTAAATGTGAAGCAGCTCTGCTGACTTCCATCATCCAATCATGTGCAAGCAAAATTGTTTTTTTTTTTTCCTTTACTTGCACAGGATTGGGTACTCTTTGCAAAGTCAAGCTTTTAAATAATTTCTGATGCTCTGGAGCAATTGCACTTGCAGAGGGCAACTGCCCTCTGCAAAGTGCACAGACTATTTGCTTCTCTCAAATCAACCCCATAGTCTTTTCGACCTGTACCTGCCTACTCCCAAACAAAATGACGTTTTTTAAACAAAAGGCAAGAATGTAAGGTAAGGGAAAGAAAGAGGGGGGGGAGAAAAAAATAAATAAAAGGATCTATTTAGTGCCACCATAACTAACACCAACCTCTCGATAGACATTTAAATGTGATATTGAATTAGCCCTGATCACCCCTCCATACATATACAATAAAGCACCAGTAAGAGATTTTTTGTTATAACTGATTCACTGTTATCTTTATATCAATTGTAAGAATCTATGTATATTCCCTAACTCTTGTACAATTGTATGATGATACTGTTACATTATTGTACTGTTTTACTTCTCTTCCTTTCAATAAAAACGTATTTTGTAAAAAAAAAAGAATGTAAGGTAAACCAAAATGTATTTTTTTTATTCACAAAAAAACTAGGAAGGCAACACTGGACACACTTTTAGAATCTGGGAAGCCTTTCGTCCCCCAGGACACACATCAAGTTTGAGGACAAGAAAATAGGTATCTTGCGACTATAGGGAGCACAGGGAGCACAGTCAGACCAGACAGAAACCAGGCAATCACTTTCGACTCTTCCGTGGAGCCTTCCCTCCACGCTTCTCTGCAGCCTTCCCTCCACGCTTCTCTGCAGCCTTCCTCAGAGGTTGTGCCTCTGGTGGTGTACTTGGGGCAGGAGGAGGAGGAGGAGGAGGAGGAGGAGGATTGGCTTCATCTGCTAGATAGGTTGTAGTAGTAAGCTCCCCTCTCAAGCCCTTCTGGTAAGCCTGGAAAATTAGACCCTCACAGAGGAGGCGTTGGCCCTTTTCCAACTCCAGTAATCTGCTGGCTATATAGGTGCCATACGCCTCCTCTGCATTGGGAGGTTTGCTCAGGATCAGGCTTGCTTCCCGTATGAGGTCTAGGGATTCCTGCTCTGTTGCAGTCATTCTCCTGGGCCTTTTGTGGAGAATGCGGAGGGGAGGCACCTGGCACTCCGTGCGGCTTCTACTTGGCCCAGCCACAGCCTCCTCCCCTCTCCCACTGGGCAAGGCCTCCTCCTCTCTCCCACTGGGCAAGGCCTCCTCCTGGCTGAGGTCACCCTGTGTAAAAAAAGGGACATAGTTGTAATTTTCTGTTATGCAATCACACACAATTTTCAGCTCCTAACTTTCAAATATAATTACACAAAATAGTAAAGGCTATCTATTTGACCACACCATTATTTCAGATGATCAACAAGATCTGAAGTTACGTATATATTTGGCCACTACTGTCTAGTGATATGTCTACATATTACTCTTTGTGCAGAAGTGATTTTTTATGAAGCACTTTCAAAATTAACACCTTAACATCATTAATAACATTTACACAATCCCCAAATCTAAAAAAAAAGTATACCTGGCTGAAGCTGGGCGCATCCACTTCATCAATGGTGAAAAGGCCCAGTTCATCCTGGGACTCCTCAGCTGGGGTGGAGGTGGATGGAAGGCTGGAGGGAAGGCTGGAGGGAAGGCTGGAGGGAAGGGTGGGGGGAAGGGTGGGGGGAAGGGTGGAAAGTGATTGCCTGGCTTCGGTCTGCTCATCCAGGAATCACAGTTTGTGGTAATACCACAACTTGGGTACATAAACTTGGTCAGCTGCTGCCCCGGATCTGAGCGACTCCTGGATTTTTCTGTGTTCCCGCTTATACATATTACGCAAGATACCTATTTTCCTGTCCACAAACTTGAGGTCTGCCTGGGGGAGTCGAGTCTTCACAAACTCTAAAAGTGTGCCCAGTGTTGCCTTCCTAACATCATGATTATAATATAGGGGGTGTTTGACCTCCCAGAGGTTTTTCTTCTCCTCATAGAGATCAATGAAATGTGACAAAAAATCTTCCTCTTTAAAGGGATTCATTTTTTCTGCAAGACAAGACACAAGATCAAAACTTAAATGTCAGTCCCAAATCTCAGGATTAGTTTGTGTTGTAATCTAGGGGACACACACGGGGACACACACACACACACACACACTCTTTAATCTTACCTTCGTTTGTGCCGCTCGCTACTTCCGCACGGACATACGTAGGCCATCGTACTAGCTTTATATACACTGCGCATGTGTCATGCTCCGCCTGCGTCGCCCGCCCCTGACGTTCGTAAGTACGATTTGGCCCCGCCCCTTCACTCTTCGTTACGCAGTGGGAGTAGATAGCAAAAGATGGCGGAGCGATTAAGTGGAAGTAGCGCGGAGGAAAGCCCGGAGCCCCAAACATCCACATCCCGGAGGAGATATAAGGCCACCAACATGGCTTTTGGAGAGATGGTGGAGGTGGTGTCCATATTGAGAAGGGAGGACTACGATGGCAAAAAAGGACCGTACACACGACCCAATATGAGGAAGGACAAAATAATGTCCTCAGTTGTCACCGCTCTTGAAGAGAAATTTGGTACAAAACGTTCGAAAGAACAATTGCGGAAGCGGTGGTCTGACATCAAAAGTCGGGAGCCAGAACAATATTGGCGAATAAAGAAGCTGCTGAAAAAAAGTAAGTACTTGTGTTTTACTATTGAGATACAGAACTTGCATGCTGATCCTTATTTTTGGCGGTTTTTCTGCATCGTTCGTAAATACCGTTCTTTGGAATAGATATGATACTTTATAAAGTGACGTTATTTTTTCGCCAAATACGATGGGACAGGGTTGGACATACATTTATGGCTTGATAATTTGTCGAATTCCCACAATGAGTTGATGTGGTGTAGATGTGTTTGAAAATATAATGCTTCATCAAAAATGATTCAGTGTAATGTAGGGACAGGACACAGCAGCTGTTTCCACATCTGGACTCACGAGCACTATAGTTAGTGGGAATGATTTAGCAGTCCCACTATTGTTCTTCGATTTTATTTATTTTTAAATTTACTTTTAATTTTATTCCGTACGTTTTTTGGCTCTGCGTAACTTCTGCATACTTTCAGCTATTAAAACCATTCAACTATTAAAATGTTTGTCTCTTTTAGCTGGTGTGTGGTCATTTTCAACTTTTTTACTACCATTTATACTTTTTTAAATATTAAGGTTTTTTTCACTTTTTTAAACATTGAATTCAATGGGAGCATGCTTGAAATCCTTAAATTCTTCTTCCGCTCCCAAAAGTTTCAGCTCCTTCATACTTTCACCTAGAGACACCAAACAAACTTTACAATGTTCACTAAATATTCAGCTATCTGGCTATATCCTTTCAGTTTGATATTTTTTTAATTTTTGGAGAAAAAGCTTTTTGTTTAGAGGTCATTTCGTGAAATTTTAGACATTAATCAGAGTGTACTGTGTTTGTTTTGTTGCCATGGTTACCAAAGCTTCTGTTATACACAGGGGGGGAGGTGGCTGGAGCATCTCAGCTCTGATTACAGAGCCCGGGGGGAGGGGACAGACACACCATGTACTGATTTATAATAGAGGAATATGATGGGGCAGTTTTGATGGCGGTCATTTTAGCAATTTAGCTATTCAGCATTCCCACGCATTTTGCGCAGGAAATGCATTTTCTAGTGTACTATGTGACCATAAATAAATTTTTGAGGGGTAATACACATAGGAGATCATTGAGGTGTCAGCATCTGTGAAACTTGCCCAAAAATAAGCATTCTTTATAATTGTTGTTCAGAGGTAATGTTCATCCTGTCTTCAACATTTATTATGATGCAAAATTGGCAAAAAATCATAACCAACATTTTACTTTATTTATTAAAACCTAAAAGATCAGTGTGTTTTAACTATACCTTTTTTTCAAATCTCATAGGGGAGAAAAGACTCAGACAACAGTCCAAGGATCTCAGGACCCCCCCAAGTCACCAGCCTGAGGCCGAAGATACCCCAAGCCCCAGCCCAAGACCACGCCCACCCGACGACCTTGAGGAAGGAGAGGTGGAGGAAGTGTGCGAGGTTTCAAGCCCACCAAGTGAGTGACTGACACCCCAGCTTGAGTTACTGTATTTTGGCGTGCATATTGTAAACCTTGTTTTTATTCACTCGTTTTAGGTGAGTTTCTGGTTGTGGAAGGCCAAGCGGCAGAGCACTTCACCACAGACAGTGCGCAAAGACTAATTGGCCAGATAATGCTGTGGAATGGCCACATAGATCAAATGCGTGACCAAATTAACAGCATGAAACTTCGCCTGGACTCCATGCAACAGGAAATGAAGAACATGATTGATGTTTTGGGCAGAATATAATCACGTTTGGCCTAAAAACATCAATCATGTTCTTCATTTCCTTGGGAAGTTATTTTGTTTTAAAGATTGTTTTTTCAATTTTTGGGGTATACCCAAATTTACATTGTGTGATGCACACGGTGTGTCATCATGTGCTATCTTCCATCATGGGTTAGCAATGTACTTGTTTTGTGTTTGCAAACCCTTCATCCTGAAAAATCTTGGGTGGTGAGAGGAACCAAAAATGGGATTGCACACACAAAACACGTACATTGCTCTCCCATGATAGGAGATAGCACATGTTGACTTGACCCTTTAGTAAAGCTCAATTTTGAGCATCTTATAAATGACCAATTTCTGCAAGGGTGACATTACATGCACCGTTCTCGAAATATTGAACTTTGTAAGTTAATTTATTGTAAGTTTTGTTTATAAAAACACTGTTGTGTATGTAAATCTTTTTAGATAAAGGTCTATATATTTGTGAAAAAATGGCTTGAATAATTTAGTAAAAGATAATTTTTTTACACAACGTAAAATATTTTCTAAAAAAATAAAAAGAACAAAAAATAATAAAAAATATGATAAAAAATGCACCTTTCAATGTGCACCAAGTAAAATTTTTTACCCTATACAAAGTGTGTGGCTGTTTCTTGAAGTCAAAATTTGGGGTTTGTTTTTGTGGGCCTGATTAACTAAAGCTAAATGCACTTGACACTACTACAAGTGCACTAGGAGACAGACATAACTTAAAGGTAAACAACAATAAAAACAAGATATTTAGATAAACCAATTTTCTTTTTTATTTTTGAAACAAACTTACAGCTGTTGCTGAATAGCAATGGCCCCCCGACCATTAAAATAATTCACATAACGGTCACGCACTTGACGTGCGGTTCGGGGGGCCAAGCCAATACGGCCAATTTCTAGGCCTGTGAAAGTGCTAGCCTCTTCCAGTCTGGCCTCAGGCCCAACAGAGGATAGATATGTAGCTGAATGTCTCCTTAAAAAGTTATGTAAGATGCAGCAAGAAAGGATGACGTGGTTGATTTTATAGTCCGCCAAATTAATAGCCGTAAGGAAGATACGGAACCGGCTGGCCAGAATACCAAAGGCATTCTCCACAACCCTTCTTGCTCTGGCCAGCCGATAATTAAATACCCTCCTCTCAGGGGTGAGTGTCCTTTGGGGGAACGGCCTCATCAAGTTCTCACAGAGAGCAAATGCTTCATCAGCAATAAAAACTGAGGGGAGTCCATCCACATTATCGTCATCAGGTGGCAATTCCAGGCCACCGGTCTGGAGACTATGGCACAGCTCGGTCTGTGCAAAGACTCCTCCATCAGACATCCGGCCGTTCTTACCCACATCCACAAACATAAACTCCAAATGTGCCGAGACCACCGCCATCAAAACTACACTATGGAACCCCTTGTAGTTAAAGAAATAAGACCCCGAATGCGGTGGTGGCACAATCCGGACGTGCTTCCCGTCAATCGCCCCTACACAGTTGGGAAAGTCCCAACGGTCAGCGAACTGGGAGGCCACAGTCTGCCATTCCTGTGGACTTGTAGGAAACTGTGGAGTGCAAAAAAAATAAGATAAGGACTTTAATAAAAAAATTGTATATCAGATTACACCAAAACATTAGTAAACAACAGCAGTCAAATATTATGAATATGTGTGTTTGTAATTGAAATGTTGAAAAACATAAGGCACACTTATAAGATTACTCACCCCCTATGATGGCCCATTGATACATTTGAATGTGGGGGGATGGGTTCTAATTAGGTTAACAAACACACCTGACTGGCTGAAACATTTGTGGGGTGGGGGAGGGGTTCTAATTAGGTTAACAAACACACCTGACTGGCTGAAACATTTGTGGGGTGGGGGAGGGGTTCTAATTAGGTTAACAAACACACCTGACTGGCTGAAACATTTGTGGGGTGGGGGAGGGGTTCTAATTAGGTTAACAAACACACCTGACTGGCTGAAACATTTGTGGGGTGGGGGAGGGGTTCTAATTAGGTTAACAAACACACCTGACTGGCTGAAACATTTGTGGGGTGGGGGAGGGGTTCTAATTAGGTTAACAAACACACCTGACTGGCTGAAACATTTGTGGGGTGGGGGAGGGGTTCTAATTAGGTTAACAAACACACCTGACTGGCTGAAACATTTGTGGGGTGGGGGAGGGGTTCTAATTAGGTTAACAAACACACCTGACTGGCTGAAACATTTGTGGGGTGGGGGAGGGGTTCTAATTAGGTTAACAAACACACCTGACTGGCTGAAACATTTGTGGGGTGGGGGAGGGGTTCTAATTAGGTTAACAAACACACCTGACTGGCTCAAACATTTGTGGGGTGGGGGAGGGACAAACAAGACAATGGAGCAGACAATATACATTGTTCAATGGACTATAGGCTAGAGATAAAAATGGACCCAGCATTGCATGGTGGGGAGGTTAATGAAAGAAATTATGCATGTATAGGGCAATAAATGATTAAAATAGGCATGCACGAAGATAAAGGGGACATTCACAGCAGATTGAAAGCATGGCAATTAGGTAAAGAGGACAGTTCTACAATACATCAAAAAACAGTTAACCACTTCAGCCCCGGAAGGATTTACCCCCTTCCTGACCAGAGCACTTTTTACAATTCGGCACTGCGTCGTTTTAACTGCTAATTGCGCGGTCATGCAATGGTGTACCCAAACGGAATTTGCGTCCTTTTCTTCCCACAAATAGAGCTTTCTTTTGATGGTATTTGATCACCTCTGCCGTTTTTATTTTTTGCGCTATACACGGAAAAAGACCGAAAATTTTGAAAAAAAATGATATTTTCTACTTTTTGTTCTAAAAAAATCCAATAAACTCAATTTTAGTCATACATTTAGGCCAAAATGTATTCGGCCACATGTCTTTGGTAAAAAAAATGTGAATAAGTGTATATTTATTGGTTTGCGCAAAAGTTATAGCGTCTACAAACTAGGGTACATTTTCTGGAATTTACACAGCCTTTAATTTATGACTGCCTATGTCGTTTCTTGAGGTGCTAAAATGGCAGGGCAGTACAAAACCCCCACAAATGACCCCATTTTGGAAAGTAGACACCCCAAGGAATTTGCTGAGAGGCATGTTGAGCCCATTGAATATTCATTTTTTTTGTCCCAAGTGATTGAATAATGACAAAAAAAAAAAAAAAATTACAAAAAGTTGTCACTAAATGATATATTGCTCACACAGGCCATGGGCATATGTGGAATTGCACCCCAAAATACATTTAGCTGCTTCTCCTGAGTACGGGGATACCACATGTGTGGGACTTTTTGGGAGCCTAGCCGCGTACGGGGCCCCGAAAACCAATCACTGCCTTCAGGATTTCTAAGGGCGTACATTTTTGATTTTACTCCTCACTACCTATCACAGTTTTGAAGGCCATAAAATGCCCAGATGACATAAACCCCCCCCCAAATGACCCCATTTTGGAAAGTAGACACCCCAAGCTATTTGCTTTGAGTCATGTTGAGTCCATGGAATGTTTTATATTTTGACACAAGTTGCGGGAAAGTGACAAATTTTTTTTTTTTTTTTTTGCACAAAGTTGTCACTAAATGATATATTGCTCACACAGGCCATGGGCATATGTGGAATTGCACCCCAAAATACATTTAGCTGCTTCTCCTGAGTATAAGGATACCACATGTGTGGGACTTTTTGGGAGCCTAGCCGCGTACGGGACCCCGAAAACCAATCACTGCCTTCAGGATTTCTAAGGGCGTACATTTTTGATTTTACTCCTCACTGCCTATCACAGTTTCGGAGGCCATGGAATGCCCAGGTGGCACAAACCCCCCCAAATGACCCCATTTTGGAAAGTAGACACCCCAAGCTATTTGCTGAGAGGCATGGTGAGTATTTTGCAGCTCTCATTTGTTTTTGAAAATAAAGAAAGACGAGAAAAAAAATTTTTTTTTTCTTTTTTCAATTTTCAAAACTTTGTGACAAAAAGTGAGGTCTGCAAAATACTCACTATACCTCTCATCAAATAGCTTGGGGTGTCTACTTTGGGGTCATTTGGGTTTTTTTTTTGCCACCTGGGCATTCCATGGCCTCCGAAACTGTGATAGGCAGTGAAGAGTGAAATCAAAAATTTACGGCCTTAGAAAGCCTGAAGGCGGTGCTTGGTTTTCGGGGTCCCGTACGCGGCTAGGCTCCCAAAAAGTCTCACACATGTGGTATCCCCGTACTCAGGAGAAGCAACAAAATGTATTTTGGGGTGTAATTTCACATATTCCCATGGCATGTTTGAGCAATATATCATTTAGTGACAACCTTGCGCAAAAAAAAATAAAAAATTGTCTCTTTCCCGCAACTTGTGTCACAATATAAATTATTCCATGGACTCAACATGACTCTCAGCAAATAGCTTGGGGTGTCTACTTTCCAAAATGGGGTCATTTGGGGGGGGTTTGAACTGTCCTGGCATTTTATGCACAACATCTAGAAGCTTATGTCACACATCACCCACTCTTCTAACCACTTGAAGCCCTTTCTGACACTTATTGTTTACATAAAAAAATATTTTTTTTTTGCAAGAAAATTACTTTGAACCCCCAAACATTATATATTTTTTTTAAAGCAAATGCCCTACAGATTAAAATGGTGGGTGTTTCATTTTTTTTTTCACACAGTATTTGCGCAGCGATTTTTCAAACGCATTTTTTGGGGAAAAAACACACTTTTTTACATTTTAATGCACTAAAACACACTATATTGCCCAAATGTTTGATGAAATAAAAAAGATGATCTTAGGCCGAGTACATGGATACCAAACATGACATGCTTTAAAATTGCGCACAAACGTGCAGTGGCGACAAACTAAATACATTTTTAAAAGCCTTTAAAAGCCTTTACAGGTTACCACTTTAGATTTACAGAGGAGGTCTACTGCTAAACTTACTGCCCTCGATCTGACCTTCGCGGCAATACCTCACATGCATGGTGCAATTGCTGTTTACATTTGACGCCAGACCGACGCTTGCGTTCGCCTTAGCGCGAGAGCAGGGGGGACAGGGGTGCTTTTTTTTTTTTTTTTTTTTTTTCTTTATTATTATTATTTTTTTATCTTATTTTTAAACTGTTCCTTTCATTTTTTTTTTAAAATCATTTTTATTGTTATCTCAGGGAATGTAAATATCCCCTATCATAGCAATAGGTAGTGACAGGTACTCTTTTTTGCAAAAATTGGGGTCTATTAGACCCTAGATTTCTCCTCTGCCCTCAAAGCATCTGACCACACCAAGATCGGTGTGATAAAATGCTTTCCCAATTTCTCAATGGCGCTGTTTACATCCGGCGAAATCTAAGTCATAAAATGCTCGTAGCTTCCGGTTTCTTAGGCCATAGAGATGTTTGGAGCCACTCTGGTCTCTGATCAGCTCTATGGTCAGCTGGCTGAATCACCGGCTGCATTTTCAGGTTCCCTGTTGAGACAGGAGAGCCAGAGAAAAACACGGAAGACGTTGGGGGGGGCATTCCCTCCCACTGCTTGTAAAAGCAGTCTAGAGGCTAATTAGCCGCTAGGATTGCTTTTACATGAAAGCTGACCGCTGGCTGAAAAGAATGATACCAAGATGATACCTAAACCTGCAGGCATCATTCTGGTATAACCACTCAAAGTCGTGAATGGCATACCTGAAGACAAAAAAATGGTTAACAATAAAGCACAGTAAACGGTAAAGTATAAAAAATTGCATACCTGAAAAACAAACATGATAAAACATAACAACAATAAAACATTGCAGAATAGAATACAGTAAAAAAGAGCAGAACAATAGAGAGAGAGAATAGAGAGAGAAAGAACAATAAAACGACAACTATTTTTTTTTTTTTTATATTTTTGTATGTGGTTTTTTTTTTTTTTTTTGTAACTAACTTTTATAACTGTAACAGGTTCGGGTCTCTCAAAATGCGATGGCATCTTGGGAGACCCTGTGAAAGTGTGTCCTAGTCTGTGCAATGCTGTACCCTACGCTAATACTCAACTAGTGCATGGTAGCGTTCAAAATATTCACCAATGCAAAGACCAGGATTGTCAGGACAGGAGGGACAATAATAGCGGGTGTCACGCCTATATCCGCGCTTGCTGCAGACACAACATCTTTTTTGGGGGGGTTCGCTGGGTAGGGGTACTCGGGAGGACATAAAGAAAATGCCTCTCATGCAGCCGACTGCATTTGGTTGGGGATGTGAATGGGGGAAGTACGGGCGCTGCAGAAGCGGTGGGTTCCCAATTAGGATTGGCGAATGCAGCAGGAAGGGCACTATGGGCACGACGGGCCTGTGTTTGTCTTTTTGGTGGCAGCGGGACACTACTTGTGCTTGCCACCTCACCAGCTTGAACTGCACTTATGGGACTCGCCACGTCACCAAGTGTTACTGCAGTGCTGGTTTGACTATGACCGGGGTGTACTAGGCCGCTGGCGCTTGCCAGTTCACCAAAATGCTACCAAAAAAACTGTTAGCGATCGCAGGGATCAGGCCTGACTCTGCGAACGCTGCAGTTATGAGTTTAGTGTTCTGTAAGTGACAGTGATCGATCGATACTGCACTTGGGTGGGCTGGGCCGGGCCGGGCGGAGGGGCAAAACGCAGGTGCTAGCAGGTATCTGGGCTGATCCCGCTAACACTGCGTTTGTGGGAACCCTAAACTGCTGGGGACGCTAGTATAGATCTGATCGGATCAGATATTGATCCGTTCAGATACTATACCACTAAGGGAGGCGTATGCTGCGTGCGTGGGTGTTAGCGGTACTGGCGCTAATCTGACGCTGCCTGGGGCTGGTGCTTGCCAGTTCACCAAAACGCTACCAAAAAAACTGTTAGCGATCGCAGGGATCAGGCCTGACTCTGCGAACGCTGCAGTTATGCGTTTAGTGTTTTGTAAGTGACAGTGATCGATTGATACTGCACTTGGGTGGGCTGGGCCGGGCGGACGGGAAAAACGCAGGTGCTAGCAGGTATCTGGGCTGATCCTGCTAACACTGCGTGTTTGGGAACCCTAAACTGCTGGGGACGCTAGTATAGATCTGATCGAATCAGATATTGATCCGTTCAGATACTATACCACTAAGGGAGGTGTACGGTGCGTGCGTGGGTGTTAGCGGTACTGGCGCTAACCTGACCCTGCCTGGGGCTGGTGCTTGCCAGTTCACCAAAACGCTACCAAAAAAACTGTTAGCGATCGCAGGGATCAGGCCTGACTATGCGAACGCTGCAGTTATGCGTTTAGTGTTTTGTAAGTGACAGTGATCGATCGATACTGCACTTGGGTGGGCTGGGCTGGGCCGGGCGGAGGGGCAAAACGCAGGTGCTAGCAGGTATCTGGGCTGATCCCGCTAACACTGCGTTTTCGGGAACCCTAAACTGCTGGGGACGCTAGTATAGATCTGATTGGATCAGATATTGATCCGTACAGATACTATACCACTAAGGGAGGCGCATGCTGCATGCGTGGGTGTTAGCGGTACTGGCGCTAATCTGACGCTGCCTGGGGCGACGCATATCACCGCCGGGCGATCAGGGGGCTAAACCTTTATTCGGTAATAAACGGCGGGTGCCCTGACACTATAAAAAATAAACAAACTAACCAGCGTCACCCGTAACAGTTATACGGTGATCAGTGGTGAAAGGGTTAACTAGGGGGCAATCAAGGGGTTAAAACATTTATTAGGTAGTATATGGGGGTCCCTGTCGCTATAAAACGCTGACGGCGAACCTAAATATTTATGTCCCTAACTAGCGTCACCAGCGACACTAATACAGCGATCAGAAAAATGATCGCTTAGCAACACTGGTGACGGGGGGTGATCAAGGGGTTAAAACTTTATTAGGGGGGGTTAGGAGGGTACCCTAGACCTAAAGGGGGCCTAACATTCACTGCCCTAACACACTAACTGTCACAAACTGACACCAATACAGTAATCAGAAAAAAAAAAAAAAAAAACCTGCTTGGTGTCAGTTTGTGACAGGGGGGTGATTGGGGGGGGATCGGGGTGTTTTGTGTGCCTGGCATGTTCTACTGTGTGTGTGTGTGTTGTGCACTCACATTACAGTCTTCTCTCCTCGGCCCGGAACGGAAAATACCGAGCCGAGGAGAGATGACATCATTTCCTCTGCCTCTGTGTACAATACAGAGGCAGGGAAATGATCCCATTGGCTGGGAGCGATCGCGAGGGGGGGGCCACGAATGGATGGCCTCCCCCTCACCACCGATCGCCGGGGGACATTTGTCGACCGCCGCAGGCACCGGGGGGGTCCGATCGGACCCCCCACCCGCGGGCAGGCAGGGACGTACAGGTAAGCCCTTATGCCTGCCCGTGCCGCTTTGTCGACGGTCGGCAAGTGGTTAATACATATCATGTAATGTTAAAGGATAAAACGTACCTTCATATATTCCTTCTGCAGGACCTGAATAATAGCAGAACAGGTCTCTGGGATTATGATCCCCAGAGCCTGGGGGGAGATGCATGTCGAGAACTTTAAGTCCTGAAGACTTCTCCCTGTCGCCAAGTAACGTAACGTGGCAACTAGCCTCTGCTCCGCACTGATGGCTTGCCTCATGCAGGTATCCTGCCTGCTGATATAGGGGGTCAGCATAGCCAGCAGACGCTCAAAGACGGGGTCCGTCATCCTGAGAAAATTCCTGAAATCATCAGGATTATTCTCACGGAGCTCACGGAGCAAAGGCATATGAGAGAACTGGTCACGCTGGCGCAACCAATTCTTGGTCCATGAACTCCTCCTCACCCTATTCATGGACTGGACTCGGGTCAAAGTATTAACCCCAACACCAAGTCCCCACACAGCACGAACTCGAGAACGAGAACGTCCACTCGACATGGCTTCAAAACGGTCGGCTGCTCAAACAAACAAACTTATAACAAACGCACTGAAGAACAGCAAGGCCTATGAAGAACGACCTGAAAATCAGGAACGAGCGGAGCAGAACGGCCTGCAAGGCAGGTTACAAACTGACCAACACGCACTGAAAAGCAGATACAAACCTCACAAGCACAAACTGAACCGCAGAAAACGAACGAAATAAGCTGAAGTGTGAAAAGCGTGAATCGTCTCTAACCAAACTTCTACTAACACGAGATAAACACGAGATTAGCAGAAGGAGCCCAAAGGGTGCCGGAGTGGGGCTTGGACTTCCTTTTTCTAGTCCCGTCGTACGTGCTATACGTCACCGCGTTCAAAACCAGCAGACTTTTGCAGTGAGCGTGTGTGGCCAAGTCCGTCCGTTTTTAAGTCCGGCGCAAGGAGCAAACAAAGCCTGACGAAAAGTCCGCCGGGCAAAGTCCGCCGTAAAGTCCGCTCGTGTGTACGTGGCATAAGTCACAACCAGCCTCCCACATGAAACATGCTTAAAACGGGGACCCAAAGACCGATGAAGAACTGGCTTGAGTGAGGACAGTGCTGGATCTTTGGACAGGTAAGTGTCTAAATAATGTAGCTGCTGACTTTTTAAGCCAATTTTTGAGACAACCCAAGTGCTGTAAACTCTCATTTGTGTCCTGGCATGTTGTACCCTGATTTGTTAGATTTTCTCTTGTGATCCAGCTTGACTTAACTTTTCCTTTGAATTATCCCTTTCTCAGCTTCCTTGACTTAATGTTCAGCTCTGATTCTGATTTTATTTTCCAGTGTCACTTCTGACCTCACCTTGTTGGTGGGTTATTCCTGCTTGTCTGGGACCAACTCAATTTTTTCTTATTTAGTTGTGGCTAACTACTTTGCCATATAATCCTGTGTTATCACATGGCTCAGATTGCATTTTTCCTTTGGGGGTCTAGTGAAAACAGGGTACACCCTAGACGCTACACCCAGATATTCCCATGCCTGTCAAGGGACTCAAATAATAAAATAAAAACAGCTACCCCTGTTTTTCACCATTCCAGTAATTTTAATTTTTGTTGTAAACATTTCATAGTATGATGCAAATAATGATGCAGTGCAACTAAAAAAAAATGATGAAACAAAAAAGTCCTTATATATGTATGTGTGGCCAACCACCAGTGAATTCCAGATATCCTAGACTTCTCTTTATTGGATCACCCACGGGTCACATGCATACCAACCAGTGAACCATATGCGCTCACCTCCTGGGCTGGACCTTAATCAATAATCAAGATCAAATGCACGTTTGCCCCTCTAGCGCTATACTCCAACTGGCTCCTGGCTCCCAATAGCAATCACAGGCACTGAACCATGGACTGAACCTTCTATTTGACCTCCTCCTCTCTGTGTGACATGTGTCCATGCAAAAGGTATTAAACCAATAGTGCTCTCCATACGTTTTAAAACAATTTAATAAAATCTAAAATGGGACACTCACAAACAAATGCACTCTCAGTGTCATGTCCGGCGCATAGTGTTAAAAGTAAACCACTTTCTCACCCCAGGGTCTCCACACCACCCAGTGGTGGCATCAAATGTGTTGACTTGACTCCATTCCTATATGCATTACACCTCCAAAGACTTCCTCAGTAGGACAAAGACAGGGCAGCACAACCTCTTTAGATAAACTAATGGCTGGCTCTGAGCTCCACAGCAATCAAAGCCAGACTGAAAGTGATGTCACAGGTGAACCAACCAACCAACCCAGAAGTGAGGTCACCCTTGGTCATCTTGCACCCTGTGTCCCCAAATGGGAAAAATACAGAGAACATTCTGGCAAGGCCACTCCAAACCAGGCGGGAAAATTTCCAGCATAACAGGCAACCACCTGGCTTCGATCAGCTCCCCTGCGACATTGGATACACAAAAATGCAACTTCCATATATGTAAAACCAGCCAGCCCTGGGCTCCACAATGGTCCAGGACAGACAGGTAATGACATCACAGATTATCTGATCGACCTGGAAGTGACATGATTAGTGGGCAACTTGTCCCCTGTGTTACCACTGGGAACAAACAGGGAACTTCCACCAGATGCTGAAAATACTAAATATTGATCAGCTCCCCTGCACACACAAACTGTACACATATATACACACCAGTTAATCACAATCAATATATATAGGCAAGACTACTATCTTATAAAATATAAATAAAACATTATGAATACAATTTTTTACAGCATTCAGACTAAATCAGAGAAGAACTGGTAATGCTCAAATAACAGTGATTCTACACATGTTTTTTGTTTGTTTTATTACAGATAAATTACCTAGAATAATCACATTCTCTTGGGGACGGTATAACACATTTATCATTTAAAAATTACTAGTTTCCTCAAGAGTTTTAATGAAGCTATGAACAACTGTATACTTCCACGCTAACACAAAGTAGACTTTATTGCTACTCCTAACAAGGTAAAGGAATAATACACTAAGCACATTTAATCAAGTTGCTGTACTCAAGTTTATTAAAAATGTTCAAGGAGAATTACATTCAAAAACAAAACTTGGTACAGAAAAATTCTTAAAGTAACATGTAAGTTTAAGTGTAGGTCAAAGCAGTCCAAAAGCAAGCATTTAACAAATTTTCTATGCCACCTCAAGCAGTAATATGTTATGCAAACACAATTATTTGTGTTAAATAATAGTAGTAGTAGTTAGTAGTATTACTAATAATTAAATTGTTATGTTAGTCCTCTTGTCCCCTAATGCCTCATACACACGATCGGATTTTCCGCCAAAAAAACAGTGGAATTTTGTCCGAAGGGCGTTGGCTCAAACTTGTCTTGCATACACATGGCCAAACAAATGTTGGCCAACAATTACTAACGTAGTGACGTTCTAAATGTACTACAAGCCGATAAAAAGGAAGTTCACTAGTCATGCGCCACCCTTTGCACACCCTCTGCTAATCTCGTGTTAGTAGAAGTTTGGTGAGTGTCGATTCACGCTTTTCAGCCTCATGCTTGTCAGTTCGTTTCTGTTTTTCAGGTTGTGCTTGTTGGTTCATTTCTGTTTTTCAGTGCATGCTTGTCGGTTCGTTTCTATTTTTCAGTGCGTTCATTTTGGTTCGCTTCTGATTTTCAGTGCCTGCTTGTCAGGTCCTTTCTGATTTTCAGTGCGCTCTTGTCAGTTCGTTCCTGAACAGTCATTCCTTTACTAACCATGTGGCGTTCTTGTCGGAGAGATTGTGCTATTGTTGGACTTGGAGTTATTGCTTTGACCCTAGTGCAGTCCTGGAACAGGGGGAGGAGGAGCTCTTGGACCAATAATTGGTTGCTTAATCGTGACCAATTCTGTCATCTGCCTTTGCTGCTGGAGCTCCATGAGAATAATCCTGATGATTTCAGGAATTATCTCTGTATGACGGACCTCTGCTTTCACTGTCAATTGGCTTTGCTGACCCCCTATATTACTGAGCAGGACACATGCATGCGGCAAGCCATCACTCCCAAACAAAGGCTTGTCGCCACCTTGCGGTACTTGGCGATGGGGAGAAGTCTCCAGGACCTTAAGTTTACCACTAGGATCTCCCCCCAGGCTCTGGGAATCATTATTCCAGAGACCTTTTCTGCCATCATACAAGTCCTGCAGAAGGACTATATTCGGGTAAGTTTTAGCCTTTAACATCACATTCTATGTATTTAATGTTTGCTAATGTATTGTATTAATTTCTTCATTCCATAATTACCATTATTGTAATATGCTGTGAATTTCCTCTTTTTCCTTCAGGAATATTTGCCTTCACTAACCTCCCCAGCATGCTACCCTGGGCACATACACTCCTAGCCTAGTAACTTAACAATGAATTTTGTCAGCTACATTTAGGGATGAGCTTCGAGTTCAAGTCGAACTCATGTTCGACTCGAACATCTGCTGTTCGCAAGTTCGCTGAACAGTGAACAATTTGGGGTGTTCGCGGCAAATTTGAATGCCGCGGAACACCCTTTAAAAGTCTATGGGAGAAATCAAAAGTGCTAATTTTAAAGGCTTATATTCATGGTATTGTCATAAAAAGTGTTTGGGGACCTGGGTCCTGCCCCAGGGGACATGGATCAATGCAAAAAAAAGTTTTAATAATGCTTAAAGTGAAACAATAAAAGTGTAATATCCCTTTAAATTTCATACCTGGGGGGTGTCTATAGTATGCCTGTAAAGGGGCGCATGTTTCCAGTGTTTAGAACAGTCTGACAGCAAAATGACATTTAAAGAAAAAAAAGTCATTTAAACTACTCGCGGCTATTAATGAATTGCCGGTCTGACAATACACATAAAAGTTCATTGAAAAAACGGCTTGGTAATTCCCCACAGGGGAACCCCGAACCAAAATTTAAAAAAGAAATGACGTGGGGGTCCCCCTAAATTCTATACAAGGCCCTTCAGGTCTGGTATGGGTATTAAGGGGAACCCCGGCCAAAATTTTTAAAAAAATGGCGTGGGGTCCCCCTAAAAATCTATACCAGACCCTTATCTGAGCACGCAACCTGGCAGGCCGCAGGAAAAGAGGGGGGGACGAGAGAGCGCCCCCCCTCCTGAACCGTACCAGGCCACATGCCCGCAACATTGGGAGGGTGCTTTGGGGTAGCCCCTCAAAACACCTTGTCCCAATGTTGATGGGGACAAGGGCGTCATCCCCAAAACCCTTAGCCGGTGGTTGTGGGGGTCTGCGGGCGGGGGGCTTATCGGAATCTGGAAGCTCCCCCCTGTGTGAAATGGTAAGGGGATACAAAAGTACCCCTACCATTTCACTAAAAAAGTGTCAAAAATGTTAAAAATTACAAGAGACAGTTTTTGACAATTCCTTTATTTAAATGCTTCTTCTTTCTTCTTTCTTCTATCTACCTTCAGTTTCTTCCTCCATCTTCTTCTTCTTCTGGTCCTTCTGGTTCTTCCTCCGGTGTTCTCATCAGGCATCTTCCTCCGCGGCATCGCCGTCTTCTTCCCTTCTCCTCCGGGCCGCTCCGCATCCATGATGGCATGGAGGGAGGCTCCCGCTGTGTGACGCTACTCTCTTCATCTTCTTCTCTTCATCTTCTTCTCTTCATCTTCTTGTCTTCATCTTCTTTTCGGGCCGCTCCGCATCCATGATGGCATAGAGGGAGGCTCCCGCTGAGTAATGCTTCTCTCTTCATCTTCTTTTTGGGCCGCTCTGCGGGAGGCTCCCACTGTGTGACACTTCTCTCTTCATCTTCTTCTCTTCATCTTCTTCTCTTCATCTTCTTGTCTTCATCTTCTTTTCAGGCAGCTCCGCATCCATGATGGCATGGAGGGAGGCTCCCCCTGTGTGACGCTTCTCCTCTTCTGATGGTCACCCGGTGACCCCATCCCCCTCTGATGCATGGGGACTTGATGGGGTCTTCCCTGTGGCATTCCCCGTGATGAAGAAGAAGGGAATGAGAAGCCACGGAGGAAGATGCTGGACGAGAACACATGAGGAAGAACTAGAAGAACCAGAAGAACCAGAAGAAGAAGAAGATGGAGGAAGAAACCGAAGGAAGAAAGAAGATAGAAGAAAGAAGAAGCATTTAAATAAAGGAATTGTCAAAAACTGTCTCTTGTCATTTTTAACATTTTTGACATTTTTTTGTGAAATGGTAGGGGTACTTTTGTACCCCCTTACCATTTCACACAGGGGGGAGGGCTGGGATCTGGGGGTCCCCTTGTTAAAGGGGGCTTCCAGATTCCGATAAGCCCCCCCGCCCGCAGACCCCAAAACCACCGGCCAAGGGTTGTGGGGATGAGGCCCTTGTCCTCATCAACATGGGGACAAGGTGTTTTGGGGGGCTACCCCAAAGCACTGTCCCAATGTTGAGGGCATGTGGCCTGGTACGGTTCAGGGGGGGCGCTCTCTCATCCCCCCTCTTTTCCTGCGGCCTGCCAGGTTGCGTGCACGGATAAGGGTCTGGTATGGATTTTTAGAGGGACCCCACGCCATTTTTTTTTAAATTTTGGCGCTGGGTTCCCCTTAATATCCATACCAGACATGAAGGGCCTGGTATGGAATTTAGGGGGACCCCCACATCTTTTTTTTTTTAAATTTTGGTTCGGGGTTCCCCTGTGGGGAATTCCCACGCCGTTTTTATCAATGAACTTTTATGTGTATTGTCGGACCGGCAATTCATTAATAGCCGCGAGTAGTTTTAAATGACTTTTTTTCCTTTGAAATGTCATTTTGCTGTCAGACTGTTCTAAACACGGCAAACATGCGCCCCTTTACAGGCATACTATAGACACCCCCCAGGTATAAAATTTAAAGGGATATTACACTTTTATTGTTTTACTTTAAGCATTATTAAAATCACTGCTCCCAAAAAAACTGCAGTTTTTAAAACTTTTTTTTGCATTGATCCATGTCCCCTGGGGCAGGACCCAGGTCCCCAAACACTTTTTATGACAATAACTTGCATATAAGCCTTTAAAATTAGCACTTTTGATTATTCATGTTCGTGTCCTATAGACTTTAACGGTGTTCGCGTGTTCGAACAAATTTTTTGCCTGTTCGCAAGTTCTGGTGCGAACCGAACAGGGGGGTGTTCGGCTCATCCCTAGCTACATTTTTGTGCTTACCATAAACACCCCCTAAAATGTGTACAAATGTTATTGTTCTCAAATTCAGGCAGAGTGCAAGAGGCTATTTTTTGGGCCCAAACTCATTTTGAACCCTCCACCCCCTAATGCTAAGTCAACCTATATCAATTCTCTGCTGACTTTGCCAAACCCTACACACTATACCTCTTTTGTGGTCATATTTCTGGATGAATTCACCAAAGCATGTAGTGCAAGGGCCTGCCTTAATACTTTCAAATGGTACTGTTGTAAGTTTTGGTCTACTATTATCTTGATAGGTAATTTCAGAATGTAAAAATGTGCTTCAATTTGAACAGTGTGTATTCATATTTTTGGATTACGACACTTCTTACCTGTCCAGTGGGCTTTCAATAGTGTAAGTAAGGAGGGGCTGGCCAAAGTAACACACATTACTTATGCATTCAGCTCTCAATGAAGTGGAGAGGGTTACCTGTCCAAAACATCTACCCACCCCCCACCAATTTTTTTTTACAATGGGCCACCAGAGGGAGTGAGGAATCTGATAAGTTGACCTTATATTTTTGTCTTTAAATACTCATTTCCATAAATGTTATACTTATGTTGGCCAAGGATGTTTGTGTCTAATCTGCTTGCAATGTTATGTGTAAAAGTACTATTTTTTTTCTTGTTTGACTCCACAGTTTCCTTCAAACCCACAGGAATAGCAGACTGTGGCTTTTCAATTTCACCACCAGTGGGATTTTCCCAATTGTGGTGGTGCTATTGATGGGAAGCATGTGAGGATTGTCTCACCACCCAACTTGGACTCTTATTACTTCAACTATAAGGGCTTTTGTAGTATAGTCACGTTAGCGGTGGTGTCAGCAATTATGAATTTTTATACCTGGATGTTGGGAAGAATGGCCGAAACTCGGACAGAGGAGTGATAGCCCAGACAGATTTCTACTGTTGGCTACAAAATGGCACCTTGCGGTTGCCACCTTCTGAGGAGAATGTGGAGGGCCTCAACTTTGTGTTTGTTGCGGATGAGGCCTTTGCTCTGGGGGAACATCTCATGAGGCTGTTCCCCATGAGGAACCTGATCCAGAGCAGCAGATTTTCAACTACCAGCTGCCTCGTGCCCGAAGAGTGGTGGAGAATGCATTTGGCATCATGTCAAGTCGGTTCCAGATTTTCCTTACAGCAATGAATCTGGCAGAATATAAAATAAATCATGTGGTCTTGTGCTGCTGCATTCCTCACAATTATTTACGGAGGAATGCAGCCAGCTATCTGGCCTCAGTGTCAACTGAAGTGGACTTTGCAGCTGAAGCAACAGTGCTGATGGCTCTGGAAAGTGGCCGTGCTGGCTTACCCACCCAAAGTGCCAGAGAAGTCCACCAAAAATATCTGGAGCACTTTGTGGGTAGAGGGGCAGTTGCTTTACAGCAAAATGTGGGGGATGTACAGTGAAAATATTCAGCCTTTTCAGCTCCTTGAATTGTTTGGAGTCTCTAAAATTGCCTGAGTTTGGCACATTTTACAGCACATTGTCACTGTAACTACACCAACTTAACAAATACACTGGTATTGAGCATTGAAATAAGAAGCCACACATTGTTGAGTTCAAAACATTTTACTCCAAGCACATTCACATGTGCCTTATAAACGGTTTTTGAACAAACTAACATCTTGGTGTATAACGTATGTTTGACAGTATTTAGCCTTTTTTGGGGCTAAACAGGCATGTTTAAAAACATAACATACACATCCCCAACTCAGGAACTTACAAAGTTCGACTTTGCTGAAGTGAAGGCCATATGAGACATTAGTATCTCAAAACTGTGTTGATCTTGCCTTCATCAGATGGGGCGATCTCATCCCTCTAAAAGCCAAAATTTGAAGCCATGTACACGTAGAGGCATAACTGTTAAATTTCCCTTATGATCCCCTGCCGAAAATGTTTGTAGGTACAAACAGGTTATTTCCTCAAGCCCCAAAACACACAGACAGTGTGTCAACATGTGCTATCTCCTATCACGGGATATCAATGTACGCGTTTTGTGGGTGCAACCCCTTCCTCCAAACTAAAGTAGGTGAGAGGAAGGGGTTGCACCCCTGAAACACATCCATTGATCCCCCTGATGGGAGCTAGCACATGTTGACACACTGGGGCTTATTTCAGAAAGGCCAATCCACTTTGCCCCACAAGTGCACTTTCAAGTGCACTTGCATTGCACTTGTAGGGCAAAGTTGTTTTCCCTTTTTGAAATAAGCCCCAGTGTGTCAACATGTGCTAGCTCCCATCATGGGGGATCAATGGACATGTTTCGGGGGTGCAACCCCTTCCTATCACCTACTTTAGTTTGGAGGAAGGGGTTGCACCCACAAAACGCGTACATTGATATCCCGTGATAGGAGATAGCACATGTTGACACACTGTGTGTTTTGGGGCTTTAGCAAAATAGATGTAGGGAAAGACACACATTTTAGGCATGGGATCATGAGGGAAATCCAAATTTGGAGTCCCAATTTGTGTGCATCTTTAAAATTTGGCTTTGCGATTCATTTAAAACTGTACAAACAAGAACAAAATAACGACAACTATAAAATTACATTTTTTTTTAGATTTTCCCTAAAATATCTATGATGTTGCAAAGTTTGTTTTGTACATCATGGATGTTTTGTTTCATTTTTTCCAAATCACGATTGCACACCATGAGCTCACTGATCAGGATTTGTGCACTTGCATTGCGGAAGTGATTTTCTTCTTCCACCACATCAACATCACCTAAAAATAAAAAAACACACCATGTATTAAAAATATGTAGGCATCCATCTATTACCTGAAGCTGTGGTCTCAGACACTGACCTGTGGACGACACAATTTCGACAATTTCACCCATTACTTCCTGCACACCAGCATCCACATCTTCAGGGTGTGTGGTGAGTTCTATTTCTTCAGGATGTTCAGTAGGTCCTGGGTTACTGGAGTCCCCAGATGTCCCTCTTTTTTTCTCCCCTATGTGAATACAAAAAAGGTATACTTAGCAGACAGATATGTTAGGCTAGAAATAGTAATATGAAACATTGCTTGGAAGTGACTTCCAATTGTCTGTTTTGGCAGAGTTCCACGCTGAATACATGATTTTTTCCCTTTCAAAATCTGGAATACTTACCTGTTTTGTGCAAGTTTCACACATGGCGAGACCCCTAGTATCAACTGGAGCACCTGCGTGGGACACGATAACAAGGGTGTTATGGTGTCCCACACTAGTGCTCCTGCATCCAGGTGTGTACACAGCTGCTGAGTGTCCTCTCCTGACACTGAAAAAGGTTGACATTATATTATAGTTTCAAACACATCTAGACAAGGATCTAATGAACTTATTTTAAACAAAATAGGCCTGAACAAATGTATTTAACCTGCATCTCCCAAAAACAAAGTATTAGTGGTCGAACAAACAATGTTTAATGTCCCGTGAATGATTCCTGTGTCCACGAACATAAAACTTGGCATTTTAAACTGTACAACAGTAAAGAAAAAAACTTGGACCAGCACGAAAGTTATAGTAATAACAGGAACACACAACAAATACTTTCACTTTCCTGATCTTTCTATACTGATCTTCCTCTCTCAATTTAAGATCTGACCAGCGTTTTCTCAACTGATCCTTGGATCAGAAGTCCTGCGCAGACTTCTCCCAACTTTAGCCATGATCTTGGCCTTTCTGGCATTTGGGTTTCTGTACGGTCCATGATTCCCATCATAGTCTGTCCTTAATAAGATGTCCACCATCTCCACCATTTCTTCAAAGGACATATTTGAGGCCTTGTATCTCCTCCTGGATCTAGACGTTTCCTGTTCCGGGCTTTTGTCGTTGCAGCTATCAGCACTCACCTGCTGTCTCTCCGCCATTTGCTCTCCCACAGCCCTGAAAGAGAAAAGGCGGGGAATACACTAGAAATAAGGAAAGGGGTGGAGTTTGATGAATGTGCAGTATATATAGAGCATAACGTGCGTTCGCTGTAATGGCCGTAGGAACGCTCTGTGAGTGGAGGACGTAAGATCATTATCACACAAAGGAACATTAAAACGAAGGTAAAATTGTAAATTGGGGCATCAGTGGTTAGTGTCCTATACTGCTTATAGATTAAGGCCTATATTGGGACCAGATTATGAGAGATTAGCCTGACATTAGGGTTTGTCTTGTGTTGTGTCTTGCAGGTAAAATGGTGGATAAATTTACAGCCCCTGATTTTTTACCGAAATTTATCCAGCATGTCTATGGCAAGTTAAAAGCAGGGATTATTCAAACAAAATCAAAAGGAAATCAGCGATGGAGAAACTGTTGGAATCGGTGAAGCCTGTGTATCCCACGGCAGACATCAATTATTTGAAGGCCAAAATTGGTAGCCTGCCCTATAATAGGGAGTGCAAGAAGGTCCAGGATTCCCAGAGATCCGGAGCAGCAGCAGATGGCATATATGTCCCCAGGCTGTAGTACTGCAACAGCCTGTGTTTTTTGTCAGACCAAACTGATCCACGCCTATCACTCTCAACACTTCCTTCCACATCAGATGAGGCTCCTGAGGTCCACCCTGGTCCTTCGACACAGGAAGAAGATGTGGAGGAGCCCAGCTTGACCCAGCATTGTTGAACATATTTGTTCTCAAAAATTTAATGATGTTAACTAGACATTATTGATCTCAAATTTCTGCTTTAACAAAGTGGATTCCATATCAATAGACATTAGTGGCCAAAAATGATTGGGACAAGAATGAAAAATGCTGGGGTCACAATGATAGTCTTTTCTATTTGTTAACATTCAATTTGCAACAGTCATGAGCTCTAAATTGTGTGTGATTGATGACCAAAAACCTAGAAATATGTCCCATTTTCATACACAGGAAAGTCTCAGCCAAGAGGAGGCTGTGCCGAGCAGCCAGACTGAATCCCAGGTTCCTCCCCTCCACCCTCCAACTAAAAGGGCCAGGAGGTCGAGGAACCTGGATGGGGCCATGGCTGTGTTTCTCAGGCATGCCACAAGTGCTATTAGCCCAGGAGGCTTTTGGATGCATGACGGGCAACAAATTAAAAGGGATGGAGGAGGACCAGCACAGTATGAGATCATCCTTCAGCTCCTCAACAAGGGGAGGAGGGACCAAATTACCCCGCAAACGCCATAGGCTCGGGACATATATGTCATCTGCTGCTGCTCCTAATCTCTCAGAGTCCAAGACCATATTGTGCTCCCTATTAAATGGACTTCTCAGGTTACCAATTTTGAAATTCAAATAATTGATGTCTGCCCTGGGGTACAAATGCTTCACCAATTCCAACGGTTTCTCCATCGTTGCCTTCCTCTTGTTTTTTATATGACCTTGTGCTCCCTATTGCATAAAAAAAATTGTTTTTGCCAAATACTTGGCTATGTGTTTTACTTAAAAAGGACAGTTTGTTTGTGAATAGGCAGGTACATTTCAAAAATACAATGTCAAATTAACAAGGAACACCAACATAGTTTCATCTTTGAGCTTAAAAAATACGAGATAATAATGATGTTGTGGTAACTTAACACAAAACAAAAGAACTAAAATTATTCTGGAGATCACTGGAAAAAAAATATGTTTGTCAGAACTCTGTGAATATCACCAGCAAAGCAGCTTCATTATTATACTATTATAAAGAAGAAGAGAATGTGCGCTGCATTGAGAGAGATTTCATAATTTGCCGCGTCACGAATGTGATATCTCCACTACGAACGCTAGTTTTACAAGACCGACTGCTTCCGGTTCGTCCTTGCTTCCAAGCATGTGTGTTTGTAGTTTGGACTTTTGTCCGATGGACTTGTGTACACACGCTCAGAAAATCCGACAACACACATTTGTCCACGTAAATTTTGAAAACCTGCTAGTCAACATTTGTTGGCGGAAAGTGCGACAATTGTCCAATGAAGCATACACACGGTAGGATTTACCGCCAACAGGCTCACATCGAACAATTCCCGTCGGAAAGTCCAATCGTGTGTACGAGGCTTAAGAGTCAGTGTAAACAAATCTGATATTTCAGTTTAAGACAGAGATAGAATAAACTTACAGTAGCATGTTCCTTCCAAGACTGAATACAAAATATTTTCGAGTAATATTAAAGTAAAATTCTTGTATTTTTTTTCTTTAAAATGACAAATATATTATACTTACCTGCTCTATGCAGTGGTTTTGTGCAGAGCAGCCCTGATCCTTCTCTTCTTGGGTCTCATGCCGGTGCTTCTGGCTCCTCCCTCCTGCCGGGTGCCCCACACACCCAAGCAGGAGCGCTCCCAACCTGCGTCTCTGTGTGTCCATTCACACATGGAACTGTGGCTTGTCCCACCCCCTCCATCTCCTGATTGGCTCACTAGTTGTGATTGACAGCAGCGGGAGCCAATGTCTCCTGCTGCTGCCCAAAGCCAATCAGGAGTGAGAGTCCCTAGAGAGGCAAGGTTCTCCAGGACTTCGCTGAATCTAGAGGGGCTCAGGTAAGTAGTGGGGGGCTGGAGGGGCTGCTGCACACAGAAGGTTTTTACCTTCATGCATAGAACACATGAAGGTCAAAAACCTTGTGCCTTTACAACTACTTTAAGTTAAATAAATAGGAAACATCATGTATAACACTTTTTGTTTGCTAAATGCAAAAATACAGTATTTTATGTAAATGGTAAAAAATAAAAAATAAAGAGGTGGCGGGACTTTTTATATAAACACACAGGAGCAGGAATAAAATTAATAGCTTTTAATAGAATCAAATGGTTATAAAGTTTCTGTATTCGAATAATTAAATGCATGATGCTATATATAAAACTATTCGTACAACTGCTACAATTCATTGAAGCCAAAAGAGATATATATACATACATGTTCCAACAAGGAATCAATACATAATACATAGTGTAAAAACATTTGGAGCATAATTACATGATTAAATGAAAAAAAATGGAATACAAAGAAAAAGGGGGGGAAAGGGGTTATTGTAGGGGGAAAAAAACAATTAATATGGAACGGCTTAGTCAGATGCATTAATGTGTACACTAGGTTGTTGTTGGCTCTATGCGTTTCAAGGTATTTGACCTATCATCAGGAGCAAGGAACCATAGTGATAATCTAAAAAATGAAGGAAAAATATTTAATTGAGTGAAAAAAGGAGAAAGGAAAAAGAAAAAAGAAGAAAAGGAAAAGGGGGAAAAAAAGGAAAGAAAAAAGCTCAGAACAGGCAGGGAGGGTCCTCCCTGATGGACCCGAACTGCCCGTACACTTACATGTGTGGTCCACACAGTGGCGGTGCGGCCATGAATCACACAGGCCAAACCAAATATGCCACGCACGGGAGCTGGGGGGACATGCTGCAACGGGCAAAGCACAGGAATGGATGACGTCCCGCAGGAATAACAATGTGGATAGTATAGGAACAAGAAAGCCAAATCTGTAAAGGAAAAGAAAATTATGTGGCTGTGGAATGGATGTGGAGCAAAAGTGAAAAGAAAAAGTAGAGGAAGAAAGATGTAGGGCAAGAGAGGGAATAAAAGGGGTGAAGAAAATTAGTGTGAATGGAAAAAAGGTGTGAGGAAATGAAAAGAGTGAAGGGAGTAAGGGAACTGAAAGAGGGAAGAGAGAGAGGATAGAATAGGCAAGGTGATACAAGAAGAGCAATAGATGAGGAACAGAATGGAGGAGAAAGGGAGAAAAGAGAAAGCGGGAGTGGGAAGAGGAAAGGGGAAAAACTGCAAGCCAGGAAAGTGATGAAGGGAAAGTGGGACTCGGTTTGAAAGTCAAATAGTGATGGGGGGGAATGTGTACCTGATAACCAGAATATCCAGCCAGAAATGCATTGATGCATGGGTGGTGGGTGATAGCAGGTGTGTACCAAACAGAGTGCAGAATCCATGCGGGGATGGGGTCCAGAGCTGCCAAGCCCCCGCAACCATGTCCCCAACGTCAGACGCTGGCCCACGAATAGGGAGAGAAGGGGAGAACGCCGACAGCCCCGGAACCAAACCATTCATGGTCCCACCGGTGGCGGCGTCGACCAAGTCAACCCCCCAATGGGTCAGCAGGTGGTGATCACTCGGACGGCAGACGCCGCACTATAAAGACGCCAGCGTGTCCGGCCGGGATGTGTGACGTCGACGCGCAGTGAGCACAAGCCCCGCCCACCCTCCGTCACAACAGGGTGGGGGGGGGGTCCGCAGTGCGCGTCGCAGCTCCCGAATGGGACAAAGAGGCAGGCCCGGCAAACCCACAGACGCACGCACCACTGCGCGCATGTAAGAAAAAAACAAGATTAGAAAGTAAATAAACTAGAAAATGAAAAATGAAACAAAATTTGGAGATCAAAAAAGGAAATGAAAAAAGACAAAACTAAAATGTCAAAACAAACAGAAGTTAAATATTGGATTGAGAAGTAATAAATTGAATAGAGAGGCAATTAAGCCTCTGGCAGACAGAGTTGGGAGTCAGAAAAATATTTTTTATAAATTTATGGTTAACGCCACCGTGTGCCTATCATCCCTAATTGGTTAATATTAGTAGGGAGAAAAATGGGGGAATTAGTGGGACTTTATATGAGGTATAGGGGTGCCGCTCAGGTCCCCCCCTCCATCCCGGTTTGATGAAAATGGTAAAAAATAAAAAATAAAGAGGTGGCGGGACTTTTTATATAAGCACATGGGAGCAGGAATAAAATTAATAGCTTTTAATAGAATCAAATGGTTATAGAGTTTCTGTATTCGAATAATTCAATGCATGATGCTATATATAAAACTATTCGTACAACTGCTACAATTAATTGAAGCCAAAAGAGATATATATACATACATGTTCCAACAAGGAATCAGTACATAATACATAGTGTAAAAACATTTGGAGCATAATTACATGATTAAATGAAGAAAATGGAATACAAAGAAAAAGGGGGGGGGGGGGAAGGGGTTATTGTAGGGGGAAAAAAACAATTAATATGGAACGGCTTAGTCAGATGCATCAATGTGTACACTAGGTTGTTGTTGGCTCTATGCGTTTCACGGTATTTGACCTATCATCAGGAGCAAGGAACCATAGTGATAATCTAAAAGATGAAGGAAAAATATTTAATTGAGAGAAAAAAGGAGAAAGGAAAAAGAAAAAAGAAGAAAAGGAAAAGGGGGAAAAAAAGGAAACAAAAAAGCTCAGAACAGGCAGGGAGGGTCCTCCCTGATGGACCCGAACTGCCCGTACACTTACATGTGTGGTCCACACAGTGGCGGTGCGGCCATGAATCACACAGGCCAAAACCAAATATGCCACGCACGGGAGCTGGGGGGACATGCTGCAACGGGCAAAACACAGGAATGGATGACGTCCCGCAGGAATAACAATGTGGATAGTATAGGAGCAAGAAAGCCAAATCTGTAAAGGAAAAGAAAATTATGTGGCTGTGGAGTGGATGTGGAGCAAAAGTGAAAAGAAAAAGTAGAGGAAGAAAGATGTAGGGCAAGAGAGGGAATAAAAGGGGTGAAGAAAATTAGTGTGAATGGAAAAAAGGTGTGAGGAAATGAAAAGAGTGAAGGGAGTAAGGGAACTGAAAGAGGGAAGAGAGAGAGGATAGAATAGGCAGGGTGATACAAGAAGAGCAATAGATGAGGAACAAAATGGAGGAGAAAGGGAGAAAAGAGAAAGCGGGAGTGGGAAGAGGAAAGGGGAAAAACTGCAAGCCAGGAAAGTGATGAAGGGAAAGTGGGACTCGGTTTGAAAATCAAATAGTGATGGGGGGGAATGTGTACCTGATAACCAGAATATCCAGCCAGAAATGCATTGATGCATGGGTGGTGGGTGATAGCAGGTGTGTACCAAACAGAGTGCAGAATCCATGCGGGGATGGGGTCCACAGCTGCCAAGCCCCCGCAACCATGTCCCCAACGTCAGACGCTGGCCCACGAATAGGGAGAGAAGGGGAGAACGCCGACAGCCCCGGAACCAAACCATTCATGGTCCCACCGGCGGCGGCGTCGACCAAGTCAACCCCCCAATGGGTCAGCAGGTGGTGATCACTCGGACGGCAGGCGCCGCGCTATAAAGACGCCAGCGTGTCCGGCCGGGATGTGTGACGTTGACGCGCAGTGAGCACAAGCCCCGCCCACCCTCCGTCACAACAGGGTGGGGGGGGGTCCGCAGTGCGCGTCGCAGCTCCCGAATCCTTTACAGATTTGGCTTTCTTGTTCCTATACTATCCACATTGTGATAGATCCACATCTTGTATCACCCTGCCTATTCTATCCTCTCTCTCTTCCCTCTTTCAGTTCCCTTACTCCCTTCACTCTTTTCATTTCCTCACACCTTTTTTCCATTCACACTAATTTTCTTCACCCCTTTTATTCCCTCTCTTGCCCTACATCTTTCTTCCTCTACTTTTTCTTTTCACTTTTGCTCCACATCCACTCCACAGCCACATAATTTTCTTTTCCTTTACAGATTTGGCTTTCTTGTTCCTATACTATCCACATTGTTATTCCTGCGGGACGTCGTCCATTCCTGTGTTTTGCCCATTGCAGCATGTCCCCTCAGCTCCCGTGCGTGGCATATTTGGTTTGGCCTGTGTGATTCATGGCCGCACCGCCACTGTGTGGACCACACATGTAAGTGTACGGGCAGTTCGGGTCCATCAGGGAGGACCCTCCCTGCCTGTTCTGAGCTTTTTTTTTCCTTTTTTTTCCCCCTTTTCCTTTTCTTCTTTTTTCTTTTTCCTTTCTCCTTTTTTCTCTCAATTAAATATTTTTCCTTCATTTTTTAGATTATCACTATGGTTCCTTGCTCCTGATGATAGGTCAAATACCTTGAAACGCGTAGAGCCAACAACAACCTAGTGTACACATTGATGCATCTGACTAAGCCGTTCCATATTAATTGTTTTTTTCCCCCTACAATAACCCCTTTCCCCCCCTTTTTCTTTGTATTCCATTTTTTTCATTTAATCATGTAATTATGCTCCAAATGTTTTTACACTATGTATTATGTATTGATTCCTTGTTGGAACATGTACAGTGGCTTGCGAAAGTATTCGGCCCCCTTGAACTTTTCAACCTTTTGCCACATTTCAGGCTTCAAACATAAAGATATAAAATTTTTATTTTTTGTGAAGAATCACCAACAAGTGGGACACAATTGTGAAGTGGAACGAAATCTTTTGGATTTTTGAAACTTTTTTAACTAATAAAAAAATGAAAAGTGGGGCGTGCAAAATTATTCGGCCCCCTTGCGTTAATACTTTGTAGAGCCACCTTTTGCTGCGATTACAGCTGCAAGTCGCTTGGGGTATGTCTCTATCAGTTTTGCACATCGAGAGACTGAAATTCTTGCCCATTCTTCCTTGCAAAACAGCTTGAGCTCAGTGAGGTTGGATGGAGAGCGTTTGTGAACAGCAGTTTTCAGCTCTTTCCACAGATTCTCGATTGAATTCAGGTCTGGACATTGACTTGGCCATTCTAACACATGGATACGTTTATTTGTGAACCATTCCTTTGTAGATTTTGCTGTATGTTTGGGATCATTGTCTTGTTGGAAGATAAATCTCCGTCCCAGTTTCAGGTCTTTTGCAGACTCCAACAGGTTTTCATTCAGAATGGTCCTGTATTTGGCTGCATCCATCTTCCCCTCAATTTTAACCATCTTCCCTGTCCCTGCTGAAGAAAAGCAGGCCCAAACCATGATGCTGCCACCACCATGTTTGACAGTGGGGATGGTGTGTTGAGTGTGATGAGCTGTGTTGCTTTTACGCCAAACATATCGTTTTGCATTGTGGCCAAAAAGTTTGATTTTGGTTTCATTCGACCAGAGCACCTTCTTCCACATGTTTGGTGTGTCTCCCAGGTGGCTTGTGGCAAACTTTAGACGAGACTTTTTATGGATATCTTTGAGAAATGGCTTTCTTCTTGCCACTCTTCCATAAAGGCCAGATTTGTGCAGTGTACGACTGATTGTTGTCCTATGGACAGACTCTCCCACCTCAGCTGTAGTTCTCTGCAGTTCATCCAGAGTGATCATGGGCCTCTTGGCTGTATCTCTGATCAGTCTTCTCCTTGTCTGAGCTGAAAGTTTAGAGGGACAGCCAGGTCTTGGTAGATTTGCAGTGGTTTGATACTCCTTCCATTTCAAAATGATCGCTTGCACAGTGCTCCTTGGGATGTTTAAAGCTTGGGAAATCTTTTTGTATCCAAATCCGGCTTTAAACTTCTCCACAACAGTATTACGGACCTGCCTGGTGTGTTCCTTGGTCTTCATGATGCTCTCTGCGCTTTCAACAGAACCCTGAGACTATCACAGAGCAGGTGCATTTATACAGAGACTTGATTTCACACAGGTGGATTCTATTTATCACCATCAGTCATTTAGGACAACATTGGATCATTCAGAGATCCTCGCTGAACTTCTGGAGTGAGTTTTCTCCACTGAAAGTAAAGGGGCCGAATAATTTTGCACGCACCACTTTTCAGTTTTTTAATTGCTAAAAAAGTTTAAAATATCCAATAGATTTCGTTCCACTTCACAATTGTGTCCCACTTGTTGGTGATTCTTCACAAAAAATTAAAATTTTATATCTCTACGTTTGAAGCCTGAAATGTGGCAAAAGGTTGAAAAGTTCAAGGGGGCCGAATACTTTCGCAAGCCACTGTATGTATATATATATCTCTTTTGGCTTCAATGAATTGTAGCAGTTGTACGAATAGTTTTATATATAGCATCATGCATTGAATTATTCGAATACAGAAACTCTATAACCATTTGATTCTATTAAAAGCTATTAATTTTATTCCTGCTCCCGTGTGTTTATATAAAAAGTCCCGCCACCTCTTTATTTTTTATTTTTTACCATTTTCATCAAACCGGGATGGAGGGGGGGACCTGAGCGGCACCCCTATACCTCATATAAAGTCCCACTAATTCCCCCATTTTTCTCCCTACTAATATTAACAGTATTTTACGTCTTACACAGAGGCAGGCTGACCATTCAGACACTCCAGCACTGCCCTAAGGCCCGGGGCCAGTAGAGGGCCCAATGAGAGGCTCCTGCTACCTGTATTGCAGGGTTTCTCAACCTTTCTCAACCTAGGTTCCACTGCTTGATGTGGCAAAGAAGGATAGAAGAAGAGATCTGAGATGAAGTGATCTGTTCAGGAGAGGGTAATTGCGGGGCTGGCAGAGCTAAAGGCAGTGAGGAATATAAAGTAATAGGAATGTAGATGGCTGTGCAGTGAGAACCCTGACACCCCCCCCCCCCCTTTCCTCAGGAGGCAAATATAGCAGAAAGAGCAGGGTAATGAGTTTGAGAAGATTATATAGTAGAAAAGCAGAGCTCAGCATCCATTATGTCTAATGAACAGCCCTACCATTCATTCTCAGCACAGGGTTTAAGAGGGAAGATAGGAGAGGAGGATGACATTAATAATGGTAGTGTTAGGATTTCGTTATGGTGGGTTGTACAGAAAGTAAACAGAACTACTGCAATTGTGATGATGGTAATTATGATGATAGTAATAATAAAAACAACACTACTGACATAGTTATAACAATAATGGGAGTAGTTCTTTTACTACTGCCCAGTAACCCATCATAGAGAAATCCTCACACCATGTGCCCATGTAGTGTGATTTGCATGCCTTAGTATGTGCCATCCTAGTGTCATTCTGTATAACTAGTGTCATTCTGTATAACTATGTTATAACTAACATATTTGTTATAAATATGTCACTACTGACATAGTAGGAAGGGGGGCTTATCGGAATCTGGAAGCCCACTTTAACAAGGGGACCCCCAGATCCCGACCTACCCCAACTGTGTGAATTGGTAACGGGGTACAAGTACCTCTACCATTTCACAAAAAAGTGTCAAAATGGTAAAAATGACAATAGACAGCTTGGGACAAGTCCTTTATTAAAAAATAAGAAAAAGAAAAATGTCCCACGATGTAAGTTCATGCCACCCGACGGACCAAAAAATAAAAAAAAAAATAAAGCTGCAAGCGACCCGCCTCCATGGCAGGCTCCCGCTGAGTGACGCATCTTTGCTGTGGCAGCTCTTATATAACTGAGGGTGGGGCCACCCGGTGACATAACCAGGTAACCCCACCCCCTCTGATGCCACAGGGGCTACATCACTGGGTGGCCCAACCCTCAGTTAAATAAGAGCTGTCACAGCGTCACTCGGCGGGAGCCTCCCAAGGCGGATCGATTGCGTCTTTTTTTTTTTTGGTCCATCGGGCGGCATGAACTTACATCATGGGACATTTTTCATGTTTTATTTTTTAATAAAGGACTTGTCCCAAGCTGCCTCTTGTCTTTTTTACCATTTTGACACTTTTTTTGTTAAATGGTAGGGGTACTTGTCAATTTTTCCTTTAGAAATGTCATTTTGCTGTGGTACTGTTCTAAACATGGGAAAATTGCGCCACTTTGCAGGCATACTATAGACACCCCCCAGGCACGATATTTAAAGGAATGTTTAATTTTTATTGTTTCACTTTAAGCATTAAAAAAATCACTGTTCCCGAAAAAACAGCCGTTTTTAAAAAAAAATTTTTGCATTGATACATGTCCCCTGGGGCAGGACCCAGGTCTCCAAACACTTTTTATGACAATAACTTGCATATAAGCCTTTAAAATTAGCACTTTTGATTATTCATGTTCGTGTCTCATAGCCTTTAACGATGTTCGCATGTTCTGCTGCGAACCGAACAGGAGGGTGTTCGGCTCATACCTACTTCTATAAAGCCGAGGCTATCTTCAGCTGCTCACTTGTGTTACCTTCCTAGCCTGGAAATGACATCATGTCAGAACAGCAGAAGTGGGTGGGATTAACTTTCCCCTGTTGGGCAGAGATGACATCACCTGACGGTATAACTGTTTCTTTGTGCTGAGTGCAGGAACAGAGAGAGCACTCCAGTTCTTGGCACTGCACTGCCACTCTGCAAGATGTCCCGATATGACAATCCTGGCGGCAGTACCATCGTAATAGCATCATGGGCTCCTGGGCAAAGTAATGTACTGGAGCCCCTACCAGGGAGATGGTGACCTGCTACGTGTGCCGTAGCAGGTCATCCTGCCGAAACAAGCAGTATTCTGAGTTGCCAACCTTCCATAGTATCTTTTTTTTACTGACAATACAGGGAAAATTGACTGAAGTAGCGCATATTTTACCGACATTCTAAAAAATGATGGAAACTCATATTAGACCCCTTTCACACTGAAGCATTTTTCAGGTGCTGCAGCGCTAAAAATAGCACCTGTAAAGTGCCTGAAAAAAGCCTCAGCTGCAAACCCAGTGTGAAAGCACGAGTGCTTTCACACTGGGGTGTTGCGCTGGCAGGGCGTCACAAAAAGTCCTGCCAGCAGATTCTTTGCAGAGGTGGAGGAGCGGTGAATCCAGTGCTCCTACCCATTGAAAACAATGGGGCAGCCCTGCTATACCTCCGGCAAAGCGTCGCTGCAGCGACGATTTGCCGGCAGATTTAACAGCTTTTTCGGGTGCTAGCGGGGGGTTAAAACCGCCCCGCTAGTGTCCGAATAGCACTGCTAAAACACCGGTAAAGCGGTGCTAAAAAAACGCTGGTAAAGCGGCGCTAAAAAAAGCGCCGCTTTAGCGCTGACGCCCGTGGCTCAGTGTAAAAGGGGTCTTAGAATTAAACCAAGCAATATTTAAACAATAAAAATACTATGTAAATGTAAAATAAAATATACAATGTTGCACTCCCTTCTTCACCACAGTAACTTAATTTAAAGCAACTTTATAACTTTAAAACAAATAAAAGTATAAAATTGTAGTATATCAGTGATGTTGACACCCCCTTTTGTAAGTGGAGAGTTGTTTTATTTCTTGAGGTCCTGTTACCATCACTTATATATTGCAATTTGTTATCTAAAATCTTTTGATGCGGTGTCATCATCACCAATATACTGCAAGTTTTTATTTTAAAATTGTTATTTGTTTGAAAGATATAAAGTTATTCATTTGGTTTACAGGACACTACATATAAATGGTATTCAGAGGGAGAATTCCACCACTACTTATATGATGCAATTACATTTAAATTGAGTTACTGTGGTGAAGAAGGGAACATAGCATTGTATTCTTTGTTGTAATATTGTAGTATTTATATTGGTTATGGCAAGAGGGGGAAAAGAAGAGAAGGGGGGGGGTGAGAGAGAGAGAGAGAGAGAGCGAGAGAGAGACCCCTTGCAGTAAATATCTCTTCCTATACACATTCTCCAGATTACCTTTGCATAAAAAGTTGCTTCTGCTTCTCCTTCTCAGTTCTACTCTTTCTCAACCCCCTCCCCAGTTCCCATGGCAGCTTGGTTCTTTCTCCAGGCTCCAGAATAGCTCCAATATTCTGTTCTCTTCTCAATCAAAAGGGGCAGGTTACAGCAGTGCCCATTGGCTCAGTAAGCAGCAGGAGGTGGATTAGCTGCCCCTGTTAACTTGTTCTTGTCCTGTGGCTGACCCACAGCTGTTTCTATAGCTTGATTCTGCTGGTTCCTTCCTGCTGCTTCTACAGTCAGTGACAGGACAGGAGGGGGGAAGCTGCATGCCTTAGGATAGCCCTGCCCAATGGTCCCAGTGCAGTGACAGGAGTGTAAAGCTATAGAGGAGGGAGAGCAGAGTGCACCTCCAGCTCTTTCCTCTTCTCCTGCCTGGCAGCCTAATTTAGCAGGGGGGGGCATATGGTTGGGCATGGGACAACCTGGGACAACCTGGGGGGGGGGGAAACTGAACTGAGGGAGGTGGGGAAGAATGAAAGAGGATTTCAACATAAGAAGCATTAGCACAAGGGACAGGTCCTACTTACTCTAAATTATGTCCCTTAAATAGGAACTAAACTCTTAGAAATACTCCCACCTTCCAGCAATGTGGCGGTTAGATCCCTCATGGGCTGCAATAATTTTCCCACTGTCCTACTTCTGCATGCTAGGTTTTTGGCCTCTTGATTGGCTGGTGGAGAATGACATAATCCCACGCATGCGCATGGGAGTCTGTCATTCTGGCACAGCCAAAGTGTGCCAGGAATGCACACTGAGCTGTATGCAGCCACATAATTTAAATACCATCAATCAGTACACATTCTACCCTCTGGGTTGCCTAGCACTAGTATATAAAGTAGGGAAATGATTGGGCCACTTAAAGTGTATCTATGTCCAAAAAGTATTGTTTCCTTTTAACTGTTATATATACAGTGGGGACGGAAAGTATTCAGACCCCCTTAAATTTTTCACTCTTTGTTATATTGCAGCCATTTGCTAAAATCATTTAAGTTCATTTTTTTCCTCATTAATGTAAGCACAGCACCCCATATTGACAGAAAAACACTGAATTGTTGACATTTTTGTGGATTTATTAAAAAAGAAAAACTGAAATATCACATGGCCCTAAGTATTCAGACCCTTTGCTCAGTATTTAGTAGAAGCACCCTTTTGATCCAATACAGCCATGAGTTTTGGAAAAGATGCAACAAGTTTTTCACACCTGGATTTGGGGATCCTCTGCCATTCCTCCTTGCAGATCCTCTCCAGTTCTGTCAGGTTGGATGGTAAACGTTAGTGGACAGCCATTTTTAGGCCTCTCCAGAGATGCTCAATTGGGTTTAAGTCAGGGCTCTGGCTGGGCCATTCAAGAACAGTCACGGAGTTGTTGTGAAGCCACTCCTTCGTTATTTTAGCTGTGTACTTAGGGTCATTGTCTTGTTGGAAGGTAAACCTTCGGCCCAGTCTGAGGTCCTGAGCACTCTGGAGAAGGTTTTCGTCCAGGATATCCCTGTACTTGGCTGCATTAATCTTTCCCTCGATTGCAACCAGTCATCCTGTCCCTGCAGCTGAAAAACACCCCCACAGCATGATGCTGCCACCACCATGCTTCACTGTTGGGACTGTATTGGACAGGTGATGAGCAGTGCCTGGTTTTCTCCACACATACCGCTTAGAATTAAGGCCAAAAAGTTCTATCTTGGTATCATCAGACCAAAGAATCTTATTTCTCACCATCTTGGAGTACTTCGGGTGTTTTTTTAGCAAACTCCATGTGGGCTTTCATGTGTCTTGCACTGAGGAGAGGCTTCCGTTGGGCCACTCTGCCATAAAGCCCCGACTGGTGGAGGGCTGCAGTGATGGTTGACTTTCTACAACTTTCTCCCATTTCCCGACTGCATCTCTGGAGCTTAGCCACAGTGATCTTTGGGTTCTTCTTTACCTCTCTCACCAAAGCTCTTCTCCCCCGATAGCTCAGTTTAGCCGGACGGCCAGCTCTAGGAAGGGTTCTGGTTGTCCCAAACATCTTACATTTAAGGATCATGGATGCCACTGTGCTCTTAGGAACCTTAAGTGCAGCAGAAATTTTTTTGTAACCTTGGCCAGATCTGTGCCTTGCCACAATTCTGTCTCTGAGCTCTTCAGGCAGTTCCTTTGACTTCATGATTCTCATTGGCTCTGACATGCACTGTGAGCTGTAAGGTCTTATATAGACAGGCGTGTGGCTTTCCTAATCAAGTCCAATCAGTATAATCAAACACAGCTGGACTCAGATGAAGGTGTAGAACCATCTCAAGGATGATCAGAAGAAATGGACAGCACCTGAGTTAAATATATGAGTGTCACAGCAAAGGGTCTGAATACTTGTGATATTTCCGTTTTTCTTTTTTAATAAATCTGAGAAAAAAAATTAACTTAAATGATTTTAGCAAATGGCTGCAATATAACAAAGAGTGAAAAATTTAAGAGGGTCTGAATACTTTCTGTCCCCACTGTATATATATATATATATATATATATATATATATATATATATATATATATATATATATATATATATATATATATATATATATATATATATATATATATATATTAGTGCAAGCTTTTTCTTCCTTGCTAGTAGTAAAATCATATACTGTAAAAACCTGCTGACCCTGCCAGTTTCTGTTGTTTCTATAGGCTTCTCTTGACAATGACAACACTAACACCTGGCTCCCAATGCAGCAGCAGCATTGTAACCCTTCCATATGCCCTACTTCGTGTGAACTATAGAAAATTACACATGCCAACACATGTTTTGACAGAGGTTCCTAAAAGTACAAAACATTCTATTGCTCTGCAAAGGCGCTTGTGACTTCCTGGGCCTGACATGTTACTTCTGAAATAAAAAGTAATAAGGCCAATTATTCATAGTGATACATACACTATATACTAATCACACTCAGGGCCAGGACAAGGTAGGGCCTGAAGGCACCTGCCCTGGGAGCTGAGTTAAGGGGGGTGCACTGGCAATTTGGCTGCTTGTTCTGCTCCTCATTGACAGGAGTGACTGCAGGAAAAGGGATTCTGCTTTCTCCTTCCTTCACCCTGTGCTGAAACTGAATACTCTCCTCTGTCTCAGTGTAGTGCTGTTGAAGAATGAGGGTGGACTGACTTTCTGTCAGGAACCATGAATCAGACAGAGACAGAACATGCTGTAAAAATGACACATTTTAATATGATGGTAAAAATTGGTGCAAATAGTAAACATAGTCAAAACATAGCCAGGGTTCAGTAGCCAAAGTGGGTAGTCAGAACAAGCCAGTAAATCAGAAAGCCAGAGATCATCATAGTCGGAGGCAGCAGACAGGATCAGGAACCAGAAGGAACGTCAGCCAGGCAAGTCTTCAACAGGAACACAGCAGAGAGTTTCCAGATATGCTTGACCAAGGCGAAGGCAGCGAAGGAATGAGCCAGGCAGTTTAACCACTTGCCGACCACTGCACACTGATATACATTGGCACAATGGCAGCGGTGGGCAAATGGGCATACCTGTACGTCCCCTTTAATTGGCGGGGCTAGCGCGCCACGTACAGCGTGACCGTGCCCGCGGGACCTGCGGACTTGATGTCCGCCGGTCTCCCGGCAATCGTATCACGGAGCCACAGAACGGGAGATGCTTATGTAAACAAGGCATTTCCCCGTTCTGCCTTGTGACATGACAGAGATCACTGCTCCCTATCATCGGGAGCAGTGATCGATGTCATGTAAGTGGAAGCCCATCCCCCCACAGTTAGAATCACTCCCTAGGACACATGTAACCCCTTGATCGCCCCCTAATGTTTAAACCCTTCCCTGCCAGTGTCATTTACACAGTAATCAGTGCATTTTTATAGCACTGATCGCTGTATAAATGACAATAGTCCCAAAATAGTGTTAAAAGTGTCCGATGTGTCCACCATAATGTCACAGTCACGATAAAAATCGCAGATCGCTGCCATTTCTAATAAAAAAAATAATAATAAAAATGCCATAAAACTATGCCCTATTTTGTAGACACTATAACTTTTGCGCAAACCAATCAATATACGCTTATTGCGATTTTTTGTTTACCAAAAATTTGTAGAAGAATACGTATCGGCCTAAACTGAGGAAAAAATTTGTTTTTTTTATATATTTTTGGGGGATATTTATTATAGCAAAAAGTAAAAAATATTGCTTTTTTTTCAAAATAGCGCAAAAAATAAAAACCACAGAGGTGATCAAATACCACCAAAAGAAAGCTCTATTTGTGGGAAAAAAAGGATGTCAATTTTGTTTGGGTGCAATGTCGCACAGCTGCGCAATTGTCAGTTAAAGCGACGCAGTGCCGGTGCTCTGGTCAGGAGGGGGGTAAAATCTTCCGGGGCTGAAGCAGTTAAATAGCCATAAGGGGCTGGATGACTAGCAAGAAATAATCACCAGGTGAGCCATTGTGGAATGATGGGTGCTGGAAATTAATCTACAGCTGAGCAACCTGAGCACTGAGAAGGGAGTCCTATCTTCACATTGCTTTTTTAGTAAGGGGGCACCCTGACGGGGACACCTGATGTAAGAGACTACTCTGATTGGGGAAACTAATCTAGGGAGCTATTCTGATGGGGACACCTTATGTAAGTGTGGACTATGATGGTAGTGCTGGTGGAACCTGTTGTATGGGAGCACACTGATGGAGGAACACCGATGAAGGAACCTGATGTAAGGGGGCACACTGATGGGGGAACCTGATGTATGGGGGCACTCTGATGTTGCAGTTGATATATAGGGCACTCACATGGGGAAGCTAAGATATTGGGGCACACTGATGGAGGAACCTCATGTATTGGGGCACTTTAATGTGGACACCTGATATAAGAGACTACTGTGATGGGGCAACTCATCTAAGGGGGTACTCTGATGGAAACACCTGATGTAAGGGGGTACTCTGATGGGGAAATTCTATGTATGGGGTCATTCTAGCAGAGCCACCTTATTAAGGGGCAATTTAATGGGAGCACCTGATGTAAGGGTACTCGGATGGGTATACCTGATGTGGGGGCATTCTGATGGGAGCAACTGATCTCCAATGGGGTTTCCTTCTGTAAGGTAGTTCTATTTTCTTATACTGGACATTTCAATGTGATTGACCTACTTTTATATTTTATTAGAGGCAAATTTGGACCTTGGCTGAAAGAAATTTTTAGCGACTGGACCTCCCTGAACTTTAAATCATTACTCCTGCCTTAGGTAGACATTTGTGCATTGCAGGAATATGTGCAACACATTCCTTCTGCGTTCATTAACCTGCAGGGTAGCAAAGTACCATGCATTTTGGTGCAACACGGGTTCTAAAAGGTTCTTTTGTGTGTGTTTTTCACATGTGGGGCAGCCCATTGAAAAGAACTGACTGCCCTATCTGTGTTGCACAAAAACTTGCACACTCCATCACATCGGCAAATATGTGAATGAAGCCTTAGGGCTGATTTACACTTGCAATAGCCCTCTGAAGAGGGATTTACATTTGATCGCTTTTCAGAGAGCATTTGACAGATTGTGAGAACTCATTATGTCACCTCCTTAACGTCTGTTTTAACCCCTTAACATTTTGCACCACCATGCCAAAACTGCATTCATTGCATGCTGTTGGAGCTCAGCCTCATTCACTTTCGTGGGTCATGTTCAAACATGACGGGGTATAATTTTGGCTGTGCATGTGTATATCCCCAATAGGCTGCCTTTGCGGCTTGGGGAGCGGTTGGGAGGCAGTAAAAACATGGCTCAACCTGCTGTTTTCACAGCCCCCCAAACCCCAAGTGTAAACAAGTCCTTAGGAGCTTGTTCACATAGGAGGACAGAAGGGTAGCAAATGCAAGCAGTTAAGTGGGCATTTTTACCCTCCTTGACCAGCCACTTCAACAAGTAAATGCATCTGCTTAGGGGTGTACACATGTCATGGCCTGTTTTGCTTTACAGCCATGCCAAAAACGAATTGGAATGGGGTCACGCTGCAACTGTGTGCAATGCACACAACTGCAGTGCAGTGGGTCATTGGGCTAAAATAGGCAACAAGGAGGTTAAATATTGCCTCCTCACTGCCTATCAAATGAAATGTATCATTTTTCAGAGGGGCAGCAATGACAGCTATACATCTGAATGAGCTCTTGAAGCACTCACAGCATCCCGTCCTCCCTCAGAGGATCCCTTTCGTTCTTTACACCCCTCAGAGCCCACCTTCCCTTCCCTCTTTCATCCCACTAACAGTCCTCCTCAGGCTGACACCAGTGATGAAGCGCCAGTTTTTTCCCACTGATACTGATGCAGCACAATTGTTCCTCTTAGCAGTGGCATACCAACGGGGGGGTCTGCACCGGGTACCACACATTGGGGGGGGGTGTCAGGCCGACAGATATAGGATCCACCCCAGGTGGGGTGTAACTCACTTCCTGGATATGGATGGTGGTGGAGAGAACCTGGAAGTGGAGCAGCGGCAGGTTGGTCCCGCCTGGGATAAGGGGCTGGGGGTGAGCAGAGACCGGAGTGGGAACGAGGTCAGGAAGTGAGAAGAAGGGTCCTCTAGAAGTGAGGGGAGAGTGGACACCATGTGGCACCTCGGCCGCTACGTCTGTGTTTACCAGAGACATGTCACCCACCTGGGGCATGTCAGGAGATGAGACTGATAGCTCGCAGCATGGAGCTACTAGAGACCTGTGATCACTGAAGACTGCAGCCCTCCACCTGTCCTGACCCAACATGGCTAGTTACACACACTGACTGGAACCCTCTACAACCCCCTGACACCGACACTGGTACCTACACCATCTGACCACCATCTAGTACCCCTTACCCCCTGACTAGTACCCTCCACCCCCTGACTAGTACCTTCTACCTGCTAACTAGTACCCTCCACCCCCTGACTAGTACCCCCTGACTAGTACCTTCCACCCCCTGACTATTACCCTCTACCCCCTGATTAGTACCTTTCACCCCCTGACTAGTACCCCTTAACCCCTGACTAGTAGTTGGTGGTTGCCAGATGTAAGATCTTCCCGGGGGGGGAGTTGCCATATATAGGATCTGCCTCGGGTGCCAAATGCTTTAAGTACACCCCTGTCTCTTAGCTACACCACTGACACAGAAATTTGTATTCCTTTCAGTGACACCACTGACACAGGGACATTTTTTTTTCTTCACCACTGTTAGCCACATATTCATGCACTGATTTTAAACTCCTCAGTTTGCTGCAGTGTACCACAACTGTTGGTAGTATCTCAGCACATGCCACAAACATTACATACATTTTGCTCAGTGCACCCCTATTAGCCCTGCCCCCTCTATCTGGGGGGGGGGGCACAGTTTGCCATCTTCACCCTGGGCACTGAATGACCTTGCCTGGCACTGATGACACTGCAATGCCCTGCACATTTTTTCATAGTTATACATACACTTAATTAATAGTGTATACCAGCACAGTGTCCTGCATGTTTTTTAAAAGCAGGATTTTAATCCACTTTAATACAATATGAAGTGGATTTGATTTTCAGTGCAATAAAATTGTGAGGGTTAACCTACCACTATTTGGCATATGCATCAATCATGGCAGATATGCAGATTTATTTTACATTTTAATTTTAATTCTCATATATACAGTAAGTATTTTAGAAATATATTGCTGAGTACGCTATACATAAATATGTTTTTTTTTTTTTTTGTTATGTCCTTATTAAACTATGCAATTAATCTCTAAATACAAGAAGTATCTCTAATTAACAACTGGAAATGTAGCACATTAACTTCATGACCAGTCTTGTATCTGCTGTTCTGCTTATCAGCTGAAAATGCATCTTCTCCTAAATAGACTAATGTGGAAATCCCCAGGGGTTTAATTTACTTTCAACATCTTTACTAGTGTTGCTGGAAGCAGATGCTGCCTTATCCCCTATGACATAGTTGTACCTAGTCAGCCTTAGGAGATGCCATCTGACATACATATATCTTAAAAACACATGAAGACATTTTGACTTTCATGGGACTATTCATTTCAGCATGAATGAAAGTACATATCCTAAAAAGGGCACATGAGTTCAATTGAGTAATAAAAATATCCTCCCTAACGGCATACCTTCCAAAATAAACGTAGAGCAAGATTGTATTTACGTTAAACAAGCATGGTTAGCTGGAAATAAAATATCTGAATTTAAATATAAAATCTGAATTTGAATATTTTTTAAATTCTAAATACAAATTGAGTCAGTCCAAAATGATAGGGTATTACTCATATATGCCTAGTAATTACATCTGTTTTATAGTACTGTAGATACCCACATTTTGGGGAGAGTAGAGTATCATCATGCCTGCTACAACATTTTAATATATATCGCATCCAACAAGAAATAGGATTATCCTGGCACCCTAAATTTTTTTAATCCGCATCATTGTTAAAAATGTATAAAATGTATGCAATGTATACAATTTTATCAAATATAGCTTAACCACTACCATACATATAAACACAACCTGTCAACAAGTGGTTATTACAAGATCATGGCTGCATGTGCAGCTATGATTCTAGTACAGTTTTGTGATCCGGGCAGCTCTACAGCTGTCCCCCTTAAGCAGCTCCCTGTGATAGCAATAATGTTAAATAAAAAAAAATTCAAAAGTGTAAAAAAACAATTTGAGAAAAATTAATTCATGCAAATGCAAACATGAACATAGGTCTATATACTCTCTTTTTGTTAAAGATCATATAGAGCACCAGCATATTATAAATGTGTACCACATCCTAGTATTATATACTCAGAAGAAACAGAAAGAAGAAAAAAGGAAACAAAAAATATACCTTACTGGTACATAGGAGACTACATATTTAATTCGTAAAACTTTCTATTTCATTTTATTTATGTACTAAAAACCATATTCATAAAAGGGAAATAATATTGCCTCAAAGTTGAATACAAATCTCTTAAATCGCATAAAGCAAGGCTCAGGAGCGAGCATGCACAAGTGCCCCCATAGCAAGCTGCTTGCTATTGGGGGCACTAGTCAAGGGGGAGGAGCCATCATCAAAGGACCAAAGAAGTAGATGATCAGGGCTGCTCTGTGCAAAACCATTGCACAGAGCAAATACTTTTTTTTTTGTTTTGTTTTTTTTTTTTTTATTGCGGAATTTTTAATACTACTTTAAACATTTTGAAAGTTGCATTGAGAAACTATACAATTTACTAGCCTTTGTAATAAAAATAAAAAGTTGCGCTAAATTGTTGAGACAGAAAGTGGATACCATAAGTGAACCTGGAATAAATCCTATTTGCAAATAAATCATGCAATCACTCAATTGAATATATGTGAAAACAATAAAATATAAACACAAGGTCAATAAATCAATAAATAATTCAAATAAAAACGGTCATAAAGTGCATATAACAATAAAGCGTTGAAACCTCACTTGAGGAATAAATGGTGTAAATCGTGTAACAATTAATAAATAAAAATATATAAAATATAAACTGGGCAAATGGTTAAGAGTGAGTAAGTATCTAAAACAACCTCAATAAGATGGAAAATGAGCTAGAGTTGTGTCCTAAAAATGTTTAAAATAGTCTTTTAAAAGTGGTAGACACAGAGCTCTCACCTTCATAAATTGTCCAGAGGCTAAATAAATAAAAAATACGTTATTTAAAGTGATTAAAGCTTCCACCCCTAGGGGGTCCTCTGTGTCGACGTCAATGCAATCAAACCCAATCGAAATGTCAGCATTTAGCCATAGATACAAAAAATGTCATTCCTTATATTAAATTCCACCAGTAGGGGGTCCTCTCCTTCGTCCACAAAGTCTCCCAGTCAGTGCTGCACTTCCAAGCCTCTTCATATACCTCGTACCTCCGTAAAACAGGGGGGGGGGTGGGGGGGTACAGCAGCGAACAAGGTGGGAGAGAGAGAGAGAGAGACAAAAAAAACCCAATAGTGTAGTATGATTAAGGTAACATAGGCTTTAATACAGAAAGCTAAAATGGACTCTTACAATAGCGAATAAGGTAATAGGCAAAAACAGTTGCTAAGGCGTCTGAACGCCGCTCTCACTTCACTTCCTGGTATCGCTCAGTCTCTCCGGCCACTCCCTACGCGTTACGTCATCACGTGACTTCTTCAGGGGATGCTGATTGGCTGAGGCGATATTGTTTATATTTCCAAAAACCGGAAATGAGCTAGCGGCCATTTTCTTGTGGTCCGCTCTATTTGCCAACGGCGGCCATTTTGTTGTGTTACATTGCTGTTTTAATAGCAGCCATTTTCCGGAGAAGTGTCTCTCTGCTGACACTTCTAGGATAGATGCTTTAATTACTGGGCAAACGTAGAGGATGTGTCTCGGAACACTTGTGACCCCACCTCATCTAAAAATAACTCTTCCGCTTATGTAAAAAAAGAGTGTGTAGAGTTTAAATTGTATATTTAAAAAATTGTTTTAGGCATAAATGTTTTAATAGAGCAGCATTAAAAATATCATAAATTATTGATAAAAAGATGGATTCATGACTACAAAAAATGAAGATAATAAATAAAAATAAAAATAAAATTAAAATTAAAATAACAATAAAAATAAAAAAAATAAAAATACAAATAAAAATAGAAATAAAAATAAAATTAAAATGAATAATTAAATAATAATAACGTAAAAAATGAAAAAATAAATAAAAAATAAATAAATAATAAAATATAAAAAAAAAAAATGCAAAATATCAAAAATCAAAAATCAAAAAATCGAAAAATAAAAACATCTATATACTAGTTGACTTCCAATGCGGGGATTTTTAAGTAAGACATATATAACAAATCGTCAAAAAATATATTGATCTAAAATGGTGCACTTGGTAACTCCTCATCGTAATAATAAAAACTCTTATTGAAAAAAAACATAATAAAACGCATTAATTAACCCCATAAAAATGGCTACTAGTAAAAAAGGGGATTTGCCCGACGAACCTATATCAGGAATAGAGGGAGAGCCACGTTTCAGATCAACATTGAAATACATAGATAAAAGCAAAATATATCCCAATACATTAAAAATTACTTAAAAAACAGTTGAGATCAAATTCGACATTTAAGCCACCTGGTACTAGACTTTTCATTATATATATCCATCTCGACTCTTTCTGACTAATTGTCCTTATCTTGTGGCTACCTCTCCATGCTGGATTATACTTTTCTATACCCCAGAATTGTAGGTGGGAAGGGTCTTTATTGTGTACTGCAGCAAAATGTCTCGAAACATTGTGTTTGGGAAAACCATTTACAATGTTCTGTACATGTTCCTTTATCCTAGTCTTTAAGGCCCTTTTAGTTCTGCCTATGTACTGCAGATTGCAGCTACATTGAAGACCATATACCACTCCTTCGGTATGACACCCTATGAAGTCCCTGATCTCATAGGTGTGACCCGTGGTGGTGGCTGTAAATTCTGACCTCTTTTTTTGAAATTTCTTAGTGCGTCGGCAGGCATAACAGTTTCTGCAAGGGTAAAAGCCTTTTCCAGAAAAGAACGTGAATGAGTTTTTTGGGGGGGTTCAACTATGGATTTAACAATCATGTCCCTCAGTGTTGGAGCTCTCTTATATACAATGTTCGGTGTATCAGGCAGAATATCTTTCAAATCTTTATCGCTTTTCAGCACATGCCAGTGTCTTTTAATAAGTTTGGCTACCTCTTTATGTTGTGCATTGTAGTCCAATATAAGGCATGGTGCTTCAGCCTGATGTTTCTTCTTCTTTACATTTTCCTGTAGCATCAAAGTTCTATCCATTTTGTTCACCTGTTGAATTTGCTCGCTAATCCATGCACTATCGTAACCTTTTTCAATAAATCTTACACCAATTAGATCTGCTTGTGTTTTGTAGTCCTCTTCATATGTGCAATTCCGCTTAATTCTAACCAGTTGCCCTTTGGGGATGTTATACAGCCAAGGTTTATAATGGCAACTGTTAATGGACAGATAGCTATTAGTATCCACACTCTTAAAGTGTGTTTTAGTGATCAATCTGTCTCCCTGCACCGAGATATTAAGATCTAAGAAATCCACAGATTTTCCATCTATTTTCCAGACAAGTTTTATGTTCTTCCCATTCTTGTTCAATCCTTCCAGAAATTCTTCCAATGCATTTCTACTTCCATTCCAGACTATCAAAATGTCATCTATATACCTCCCATATAGGGTTAACTCAGCTGGCATGTTCTCATAAACGGCTTCTTCTTCCCAAAATGCCATAAAGGCATTAGCTATACTGGGTGCAAACTTAGCTCCCATGGCTATGCCCGTGATTTGTCTATAATACCCTTGGTCGTGCCAGAAATAATTGTGTTTTAAACAAAAATCTAGGCATTTGATTAAAAATTTTCTTTGTTTGCATTCTAAGGTGCTGTACGTCCTCAAGAGCCATTTTGCTGCTGCACATGCCTCATGGTGTTGCACAATGGTATATAATGAGGACACATCAGCAGTTGCCAGGAAGGTTCTGCCTTCCAATACCGATATATTGTCCAATAATTGAAGAGTGTGCTTGGTATCTTTTATATATGCCTTAGTTTTCTGAACCGCCGGTTGAATGAAGTAATCGATGTATTCTCCCATTCTGGAAGTCAATGAACCTATGCCGTTCACGATCGGTCTGCCTGGTGGTTCTTCACGATTCTTGTGGATTTTTGGAATGGTGTAAATTATTGGTATCCTGCATGATTCTGGTACCATATACTTAGATTCTTTCTTGTTCAGTATACCCTTATTGCTACCTAGATTGACTATTGACTGTAATTGTTTTTTAAAATCCCTTGTGGGGTTAGTTGACAGCTTAATATAAGTTTCCTCATCCTGTAGTTGTCTATTCAATTCTCGTAGATATTGCTCCTTTGACTGTATAACCACAGCTGGACGTCAGCTGGACGTATCACAATGTCTTGTCTTTCTGTTAATTTCTTGATCCCTTCCTTTATGTGTATCGGATCATAAATTCGTTTCGGTTCAAGTTTTTCTAAATCTTGTAGGACCAATTTCTTGAATACTTCCACATGATGATTGTTTTATAATTGGGGATTGAAAACTGAGTTATTCCGTAATGTACTGTGTAGAGGTAGCCTTTGATCATGTCCGTCTTCCTGTATCGATCTGGGGGGATTTCCAATCAGTAATTTTTTAATGTTGATCTTTCTGACGTACTTTTGAATTCCTACATATGTTTCGAATTTATTTAAATTTATCACTGGGGCATGTTTAAGTCCTTTGTCCAATACCGCTAATTCCTGTGGAGTGATCGTTTTTCCGCTCAGATTCACTACTCCTTCTCCTACTTTTCTCTTTTGCGTTTGGACTCTCTTCCCCGCTCTGCATCCTCTCTTTTTTCCGGGCTGTGCCTTATCCTGTCTTCTTGCTGTCTTCTTCTGGGGGAGCGGTGAGATTCCTCGGGGTATCTTCTGGGGGAGTAGTCCCTCTTCTCCCTGTCTAAAAAAGGCCTCTGGTTGTCTCTTTCTCGTTGATCGTGATAGTAGCTTTGCTCTTCTCGGTAGCCATCATGATGATTCCTTATAGGGTCAAAGTGATTATAAGTGGGTATGGGACTTCTGTCATATCTTGCTGGATATTCATGGTGTCGTACATAGCTTCTGTCATCTCTCTGGTTGTGATGCCAATTGTTATATGGTTTTCTAAAGGGTTTCTTATAACCCCTTTTCCATCCCCTTTTGGGGGTCTGCGTATAATGTCCTGTATCCCGCTGGTCATGATAAGGCCTCGGTGTCATATAATGAGCTCCATCTCGTGGACCATATTGAGATCTTGGGGTATTGTCACGATCCATCTGTTGTTGATCATATGGGGGTCTGGGTGCTTGCTGTTGTTCATTATTTCTTTCCCATCTTGACCCATCTGGGGGGTATGAGCCCGTAGGGTCTAGAATCTTCACTTCCTTTTCTGGTGTGGAAAATGTTGAGGTAGGTTGTGTTGGTTCTATTTTAGTCTGCCATTTGAATACTCGACCTGCTTTATAGTCGGTAATATCTCGTATATATTTCTTCATCTTCCTTTGTTGCATTTCCAAATCCTTAGCAATCAGATCCTTATTCAGTTGTAAGGCCAGTTTCTTAAAATCGGCTGATTCTTTATATGGTTCTAGCTTATTTTTGATCTCTTCAATCTGACTTTCAACTAGTTGAGTTTTTCTTTGTTTTCTTTGGAGAACTAGTCTTACACAGTCTAGACTTCTGCTATTAAAAAATTCAAACCATTCCTCCATGGCTTCCTGATCAGCTAGCCCATCATTGGGTGGTATCTCCCATCTCAGACGTCTAGGGGTTATATTCTCCCTTAGGTATCTTTCAAATGTATTGGTGTCCCACCACAAATTAACCTTCTTTTCCATCAAATGCCCCAGTTTTTTGATCATGCTCTCCAAATCAGTGTTTCGTGTTTTATTTTGTGCATTAAAAATCTCATCCAAATTGATATTCCTGTTTTCCATATAGGAAAACAGATCCATAGTGGCAGCAAAGGTGTATATGTGAAAAAGTGAATAAACTGACAATGTAAAGCCCTCGCGCTACTATGATAAATAAGTGGAAAATAAATAATATAATGGTGATAAAACCATAAAGTGCCTAATTTGCATAAAGTGTTAACATAAGTAATAATGTCTGCCTGCAGCAGAAAATAAAAGTGTATCACAATCCACTCACAGTGATGATAAAAAAGTGATTCCGCGCTACAGTAAAGAATAAGATCAAATAAAAACGGTCATAAAGTGCATATAACAATAAAGCGTTGAAACCTCACTTGAGGAATAAATGGTGTAAATCGTGTAACAATTAATAAATAAAAATATATAAAATATAAACTGGACAAATGGTTAAGAGTGAGTAAGTATCTAAAACAACCTCAATAAGATGGAAAATGAGCTAGAGTTGTGTCCTAAAAATGTTTAAAATAGTCTTTTAAAAGTGGTAGACACAGAGCTCTCACCTTCATAAATTGTCCAGAGGCTAAATAAATAAAAAATCCGTTATTTAAAGTGATTAAAGCTTCCACCACCTACTAGTAGCCATTTTTATGGGGTTAATTAATGCGTTTTATTATGTTTTTTTTTCAATAAGAGTTTTTATTATTACGATGAGGAGTTACCAAGTGCACCATTTTAGATCAATATATTTTTTGACGATTTGTTATATATGTCTTACTTAAAAATCCCCGCATTGGAAGTCAACTAGTATATAGATGTTTTTATTTTTTGATTTTTTTGATTTTTGATTTTTGATATTTTGCATTTTTTTTTTATATTTTATTATTCATTTATTATTTATTTATTTTTTCATTTTTTATGTTATTATTATTTAATTATTCATTTTAATTTTATTTCTATTTTTATTCGTATTTTTATTTTTTTTATTTTTATTGTTATTTTAATTTTAATTTTATTTTTATTTTTATTTATTATCTTCATTTTTTGTAGTCATGAATCCATCTTTTTATCAATGATTTATGATATTTTTAATGCTGCTCTATTAAAACATTTATGCCTAAAACAATTTTTTAAATATACAATTTAAACTCTACACACTCTTTTTTACATAAGCGGAAGAGTTATTTTTAGATGAGGTGGGGTCACAAGTGTTCCGAGACACATCCTCTACATTTGCCCAGTAATTAAAGCATCTATCCTAGAAGTGTCAGCAGAGAGACACTTCTCCGGAAAATGGCCGCTATTAAAACAGCAATGTAACACAACAAAATGGCCACCGTCGGCAAATAGAGCGGACCACAAGAAAAAGCTCATTTCCGGTTTTTGGAAATATAAACAATATCGCCTCAGCCAATCAGCATCCCCTGAAGAAGTCACGTGATGACGTAACGTGTAGGGAGTGGCCGGAGAGACAGCGATACCAGGAAGTGAAGTGAGAGCGGCGTTCAGACGCCTTAGCAACTGTTTTTGCCTATTACCTTATTCGCTATTGTAAGAGTCCATTTTAGCTTTCTGTATTAATGCCTATGTTACCTTAATCATACTACACTATTGGGTTTTTTTGTCTCTCTCTCTCTCTCTCCCACCTTGTTCGCTGCTGTAACCCCCCCGCCCCCCCCCCCCTGTTTTACGGAGGTACAAGGTATATGAAGAGGCTTGGAAGTGCAGCACTGACTGGGAGACTTTGTGGACGAAGGAGAGGACCCCCTACTGGTGGAATTTAATATAAGGAATGACATTTTTTGTATCTATGGCTAAATGCTGACATTTCGATTGGGTTTGATTGCATTGACGTCGACACAAAGGACCCCCTAGTGGTGGAAGCTCTAATCACTTTAAATAACAGATTTTTTATTTATTTAGCCTCTGGACAATTTATGAAGGTGAGAGCTCTGTGTCTACCACTTTTAAAAGACTATTTTAAACATTTTTAGGACACAACTCTAGCTCATTTTCCATCTTATTGAGGTTGTTTTAGATACTTACTCACTCTTAACCATTTGCCCAGTTTATATTTCATATATTTTTATTTATTAATTGTTACACGATTTACACCATTTATTCCTCAAGTGAGGTTTCAACGCTTTATTGTTATATGCACTTTATGACCATTTTTATTTGATCTTATTCTTTACTGTAGCGCGGAATCACTTTTTTATCATCACTGTGAGTGGATTGTGATACACTTTTAGGTTCTGCTGCAGGCAGACATTATTATTTATGTTAACACTTTATGCAAATTAGGCACTTTATGGTTTTATCACCATTATATTATTTATTTTCCACTTATTTATCATAGTAGCGCGAGGGCTTTACATTGTCAATAAATAATTCAAATTGTCCATAAATAGTGTAGCGGTGAGGTGTGTCTTCTTTTATATGAGAAGAGACCACTATAAAATATATAAATAATATACAAATAATAAAAAGGGGTATAAATAAAAAAAGTCCACAATAAATCCCAGGGTCTTTTTTTTTTTTAAATAGTTTTTATTCAAGTTTTGTCAGTTTACAAAGATATACACCATGCTTACATATAACAGTAGATATCGTAAACCAAAATATAAACCATAGATGCTAACAGTTTCTTATAACTTTACAGTCTTAATACAATTCTTTGAAATGTGAGGAATAGAGCAAGGCAGAAGAGGCTGTATGCCTCCGCCAGCCACCCCATTTGGGAACTAACTGTAGCTCGACTGAGGCACAGCCTCTACACGCCAACAGCAATATTAACCAGTTTATATCTGTTAGCGTTCTTGTAACAAGAGCATATAGTTTGAAACTAATAAAAGAAACTAATGTGTATATAATACAGGATCAATTCAGAAGTCATATGGAAAGGGAAGGACATGGGTCTTAAAGAAAAAAAAAAACACAGATATTCATGCGTTAAATCACCCTAGTGATATCAGATGAAGTGTCAATCATTTACGATAATTGTCGTACCATTTTATCCATCTTTGCCAGCGTGGAAGAAATGCGTCATATTTTCCACTAATGGATGCTAGCATCTTCTCATAAGTGTAATGCAAAGATAATGCAGTTACAGTCTCTTCTATGTCTGGAGGGTGCAGCGATCTCCATTTTCTTAGTATTACTAATTTGGCTGCTAGGAATAAGTGAATAGTAAATTGTCTATGTAGTGGTGGGATATCTTCTATACCTATGTTTAGGATAGCTAATGATGAAGGGTGCCGTATAGTTAGATTCGTTATTTGACGTAGGATTTTGAGGATGTGGGACCAATATGACTTCAGGTGTGCACATCCCCATAGGATGTGATAGATAGTGCCAGGTTGCCCACAATTCCTGCAACAGGTGGAAGGTGTGGAGCAGTTGAATTTAGCTAGACGATATGGTGTTAAATACCAACGCTGTATAATCTTATGTGAGAGTTCCCAGAGGTTGGTGCTGTTGGTAGCCGAGTGGATATATTGCATAGCCTTGTGCCATTGTTGTGGGGAAAAGGTGTCATTAAGATCTCTCTCCCATGCTAGCATGGAATTTGTTTTGATGAATATGTTTTTATCATGGAGATAAGTGTAGAATAACGATATACCTCCCTTACGAGAAATTTTGGCCGTGAGATATACATGAATCTGCCAAAATAACTTATAATTGACGTTATGTTTTTTGAGGTAAGTAGCAATTCTAAAATGTTGAAATCGTTCTGAAGTAGGCAGGTTATAAGTCGTTTGTAGAGTGTCAAACGAACTGATGTTAGTGCCGGAGTGTAAGTCCGAAACCCATTGTATTCCCTTCGCTGTCCACCTATTCAAGGGTATGTCTGGGATCAATAAAGCCAATGTTGATATAGGGATCGACAAAGATATGGTAGGAGATGATCTAGATTTGGTTGTTATCAGTGTCTTCCATGGGTTTAGTGTTGCTAGAATCGGGAGAGAGAGGTCAGAGGGTTTGGATTTTAGATGCATAAAAGCTAACAAATAATCATAGATGTTTCCTCCTGGTATATTAGATTGTTCAATAGAACACCAAAGCGGCTTTTGGTGATGGGGGAACCACCCTCTTAGTTGTGCTAGGATTGCAGCTAGATGGTAGTCAGCAAATATTGGGAGACCAACCCCTCCTGCTGTTTTTGTTTTACGGAGTTTGGTTAGAGCACTTCTGGCTTTTTTGCCATCCCATAAATATCTAGAAAGTGTGGATTGTAAAGTATGAAAGTGTTGTCGTGGGACGGGGATGGGAACTGTACGAAATACATATAGTATTTGTGGCAGAATTTGCATTTTGAAGGCAGCCAGCCTGCCTGACCATGACAATGTGTGTTTGCTTAGGGATTGGAGACCTATTTGCAATGTACGTATTAACGGAAGGTAATTAGCGTGAAATAGTTGTGAAGGGTAGGAAGTTAGCTTAATCCCTAAGTAAGATATTTCTCATGAATCCCATACATATGGGTATCTATTTTGCAAAATTGTTCTATCAGATGCTCCTACTCCAAGATCCAATATGTAAGATTTGGTTTTGTTCACCTTGTAATATGATATCTTACCATAGTCATGTAATAGTTGAGAGACGTGTTGTAGGGAAGACACCGGATTAGTCAACATGAGGATCACATCGTCAGCGAAGAGACTTATGACGTGTTTGCGGTTATTAAAGAAAAAACCTTGTATATTATAATATATTATATTTGGCTGCGAGGAGTTCCATTAAGAGGTTGAAAATGAGGGGGGATAATGGACAGCCCTAGCGGGTGCCATTTCTGATCTTGAAGGGCTTAGATAGCATACCAGAGGTATATACCCGGGCTGATGGTGAGGTGTATAAGGATAGTATTGCAGACAATATGTGACCTGTAAAACCAAATTTTTCCAATGTGGTTGCGAGATATGTCCAATGCACTCTGTTGAACGCCTTCTCTGCATCCAAAGCAAGAAGCAGAGAAGGCGTCCCATGCTGCCTGGCTATATGAATCACATCTATTAGTCTTCTGGTAGCATCAGATGTTTGCCTGCCTTTGGTAAATCCAGATTGATCTGGGTCGATTATAGTGGGGAGAATGTCAATTAGCCTCATTGCTATCATTTTAGCATAAAGCTTTAGATCAGTATTCAATAAGGATATCGGTCTAAAGTTTTGAGGAACATCCGGTGTCTTCCCTGGTTTAGGCAACGTGACTATTAATGCTTCTAACATCTCAGATGGAAAAGAAGACGAAGCAGCAGCAGCATCAAATACTCTTAGAAGGTGCGGTTCTAAATGGTGTTTAAAAGTCTTATAATATTCCCCTGTCAAACCATCCGGTCCTGGAGATTTATTGATAGGAAGAGTGTCAATTACTGTCAGTAATTCAGATAGTGAGAAAGGGGAATTCAAGGCTTGAAGTTGAGAAGCGGAGAGTTTAGGTAAATTAATATTTTCTAAGAATTCATTTATAGCTCTTTGTGATGGCTGGACAATATGACTGTCATGATTAAGGTTGTAAAGGGACCCATAGTATTCGCTAAATGCATTAGCAATGCCTTGGGGATCAAATACTTTTTGTTTGGAAGTAGGGCTAATGAGGAACAGTATTTTAGTTTTGAAGCGTTGGCCTCGTAGTTTACGGGCCAATGCTTTGCCAGCTTTGTTGCTGGTCGAATAGAATAGCATTTTTAGTCGTCGTTCCTTTTGCTCAAAGGAATGAAGTAGTTCTAATCTGAGAGCGTGTCGCAGATCTGTCAGTTTTTTGCTAACCTGGCTTGTAGGGTTTTTTTTATCTAGATCTTCTAGAGATTTGATATCTGCGTAAAGAGTATCAAGCCGCTGCTGCTTCTGTTTTTTAAGTTTTGTAGCTAATTGAATAAATATGCCTCTAATGTACGCCTTGTGAGCATTCCAAAGCACATACGGATCATTTGTGGAAGAGGAATTGATCTGGAAGTAATCAGACAAATGGTTTTCTAATGATTTCTTAGTGGTTGTTGTTTGTATTACTTGAGGGCTTGCGCGCCATATGAATGCCCCATTGGTAGGATAATTATCTCCTAGCGTTAGGAGGATAGAAGCGCGGTCTGACCAAGTAATATTATTTATTTTAATTTGAGTCACTTTTTGAAGCAACCACTTGTCCATTAGGACCAGATCGATCCTCGAATAAGTGCAATGCCTATGAGAGTAAAATGTGAAGTCCCGTTCATTAGCATGTTTACAGCGCCAGCTATCGAACAAATCATGCGATCTTAGGAAGAAATTCAGAGAAGGAGATTTTTTTGAATAAGTCGAGGTAGAGTCCATGCTGGGATCAGGAGTAATATTAAAGTCTCCACAAATTATAAGGGAACCTTGTTGGATTCTTTTCAGCTTCTTCATCAATCTGTTCAGGAAAGTCATTTGTTTGGTGTTGGGAACATATACGTTCACAAGAGTATAACGGGTAGAATTGATATCACAGATAATAATGAGGTATCTGCCCGCTATATCGGATATTTCGGAATGAAGTTGAAATGATATAGAGTCTTTGATAGCTACCATAACCCCTCTTTTTTTCGCATTCATATTGGAGAAAAAGTAGTGTTGAAAATTTCTATGAGAGCATTTTGGTGGTGTTGCGTGATGGAAGTGTGTCTCTTGAGTGCACAGAATATCGCATTGGGAAGAGTCAGTTTCTTTCCAAAGAGATGCTCTCTTGGCTGGATGATTTAAACCGTGGGCATTGATGGATAGTATTTTAACTGGCATTGTGTATATAAGAAGGTATGCTGTATGACGAGGATGGATAGTACTCACGCTTGATGGATGATTTCTGTTCCAGGGTGGCTTTGCGTCTGGAGTGTCCCTCAAGGCGGACAAGTGGGTTGCAGGAGTGGCAGGTTCCTTTCCATAAGAGCATATATGGGTACAGCTCTGCAGATGGTGGTTGATCCATAAAAACTATGCAAAACAAGTAACAGAACAAATGAAAAGGAGAAAAAAGAAAAGTTACAGGGTAATAGGAGAATCCACAGGGGGATTCTTGATCCATAAGCACTGTTCAATAGGTTTGAGGGGTGTTGGAAGTATTTCCAAGTGTGCCTTCGCCGGGGGATTGTGGATATAAGGATTGATTGGGTCAATTAGGAGCAATCTGGTATTGGAGCAGATTTTTTGTCACTCTTCTTTCGTTTCACCACCTGCCAGTCTGCCTGTATGTGTGGAGGAGGATCGACTTGTATAGGAGACTGATATGTCTCCGACAGTATTCCCCATTGTCTGAGGATGTGCAGACCTTCTTCCATGGTGGAGACTGTGGTGGTCACGCCGTTATGAGTGATTGAGAGCGCAGCCGGGTACTTCCACCTGTGAAGTATGTGATGGTTGCGTAGCGCTTTAGTAATGGTAGCTAGATTACGGCGTTTTTGGAGAGTGTGCCTAGACAAATCAGGGAGTAGCTGAAGAGAGGCATATTGAGGTGGGCGCTGATCAGGGTTGCGGAAGGAAGCCAATATGGCTTCTTTTGCTTTGTAAAAATGGAGCCTTAATAGAACATCTCTGGGTACATCATCGGGTAAAAAGGATGGTTTCAGTATTCTGTGCACCCTATCTACTGTGAGCTCCAACGCAGACATTGCAGGGAGCTGTGAATAATTCTTGGACATATTGTGGTAGTTGTAGCGCGGGGATGGATTCAGGAATGCCTCTTATTTTTAGGTTATTCCTTCTGGATCTGTCTTCGAGGTCAGATAATTTGTCTTTGATCCAGAAAACTTCATCTGATTGAATGGTATGAGCATCCACCATTGCATTGAAAGAGGATGCATATGAATCCAGAGTAATCTCAATCTGATTTACCCTTTCACCTAGTGAATGCACTTCTGCCTGACACTTTTGTACTGTTTGCAGCATGTCTTGATGCAGAGATGATATCAGGGACATTAGCATCTCCTTGAGGACAGTATCTGAGACTGGTTGCCCTGATGTATGGGATCAGGGGCTGCTGAGGCCTGTGACCGTGAGGTATTGTGAGCGCTTACCTCCATGTCATGCAGCGGCCTAGTTTCCTGAGGAGAGGATGTCCTCTGTCTGGATTTGGCAGGGCTTCTGGTGGTTGGGGTGGACGCCGCTGAGGATGATCCGCTGCGTGGATGCCCTGGATCGGTGCCGCTCAGAACGGAGGATAGGTCGTGGATGCGGCCTGCTTTGATCCGCGCTTCGGCTGGGCGCCATTTTGGTTAGGCCGTGCTGAGGTAAAGTACCCCGGCAGCTTGCGGAGCTGCAGCGGCGGTTCTTTCCATCTCTGGAGGTGGTTTGTGCTCCGATGTAGCGGATGGAGGAGGATGGCCCTTCTAAATGCTCCGATGGAGACGGATTTCCCCAGCGATGTGGCAGAGCTCAGAAGCTAAGCAGCCATCTTCGGGCTCGGACGCCACGCCCCTTCAATCCCAGGGTCTTGATAGTGGACTCAGTGCTTCAGTGTCAGAAGAAACAGAAGGCAACTCAAATGTGCAGTATAGCTCTGTATGTGATGACTCTTACCGGAGATGTGTCTTCTTTCATATGAGAAGAGACCACTAAAAATATATATAAATAATATATAAATAATAAAAAAGGGGTATATATAAAAAAAGTCCACAATAAATCCCAGGGTCTTGTTAGTGGACTCAGTGCTTCAGTGTCAGAAGAAACAGAAGGCAACGCAAATGTGCAGTATAGCTCTGTATGTGATGACTCTTACCGGAGATGATGGACCCCCTTAAGAGTAGGATCAAACGAGCAGGCAGAAATAGCCCTCTGCAGGGACACACAATCCTCCAGTATCTCCAGTCTCTGGTAGTCTCAGGTGTTTGGTGGGAAGTGTCACCGTAAAGCAGTAAATGCTTGTCAACTCAAACTCTCACTCTGAAAGAGAAGGCACAATTGGGCTCCAAGCCACGAGTGAGCAAAGAGAGAGGGAGACTCCGATCGTGTAGTAAATAAAATAACAGGTCATTTATTGCTGGCAAGTAGTAAATACAAAAAGTTGTTACATTTAAAAACATGGATAAATAAAGCCGGCTAGCTAAACAAACAGGATGAAAATCACCCGTGTACCGGGTTACATGCGGCGTACTAGCGTGATTGCGCCAGCACAACGCACCGCCCTACATGTTTCGCAATACCTTGCGTCTTCCTGGGGCACGGGCGATGTGCTGACACATCACTCAAATAGATTCCAGCAGGAACCAAGCCTCGATTTCAGCCTGGTATCATATTGGCTAGAATAAAAACCAAGCCTCACTGTCGATTAGGCGCCATATTGGGCCTTGGAGCGCGCATGGACCGCAAACTGGGGCCAAGCCTCACTCTGAAATCACATTGGGATGCATTCAACCAGACCTCAATGTGAATTTCAGCTGTCAATCAGGCACCATATTGGAGTTCAGGGAATGTCTGGATCGCAAAACAGGGCCAAGCCTCGTCATGGGATCCCACTGGAACAAACCTCCATATACATCAGCAAATCGCATGGTGTATTGTGTGGATTACAAACACCTCGTTAGAAGTGTACATCTCAAAAAAGACCCCAAATTCAACACATCCCCTGAGGGAGGCACTGGCATAGAGGGAATTTCTTATAAAAAAAAAAGTTTTTTTGTTGTGTTACAGAATAAAATCCTTAATCATATATATCGCCTCAATTCTCTTTAAATGGCCATAACGTAAATAAAACATGACGGACCTTTCAAAGAGATGTGGTAATCAAGTATCTTTAAGAATTATCAATGAATGCATTTATTTCTATGTCTGTATTCAAACCGTGAGGTTTGAGACACCTCATTTTATATATCCATCATATATCAGCTTTGAGATAGCTCGCCTTTTAGGTCCCCCTCTCCACGGGAGTTGAAGTTTATCATTCCCTATCAGAGAGGTAACATTTGGATTTTGTTGGTGGACTTCCAGGTAATGTCTGGGAAAAAGGATGACCTTTGAATCCTCTTCTAATATTCCCTATGTGCTCATTCAACCTGACCTGCAACGGACGTACTGTACGGCCGACATAATTGAGCCCACACGGGCAGGTCAGGAGGTAAACCACACAGGGTGTAGAACAGGTAATAAAGGATTTAATGGGAAAGATCTGATTTGTTCCCCTAGAAGTAAATTTTACAGTCTTTCTAGTCTTAATGGCATTAATGGAACAAACGGCACACTTATTGCATTTATAAAATCTAACTAAGTTTTGAAAAAACATTGGTTTATAAATGGGTGGATCACAAACGGTAGGGACTACCAGTTGTTTAATGGGAGGGGCCCCCCTAAACACTACCTTAGGTTTATCGAGAAGTACCGAATTTAGCACACGATTATTCTTGATTATGTGCCAATGTTTGTATATAAGTTTCTTTATAGAGAAATGCTGTGTAACAAATGGGCAAGAAAAGTTATTATTGGGTTCACAAGTCGAAACCACAGGTTTTTCTGCCAGTAGAAGTTCACGATCTAACACTCTAACCTCTGCGATTTTATCGTCAAGTACACCCCCATCATAGCCCTTATCTTTCAGTCTATCTCTAAGTATTCTGCTCTGGGAGTCGAAATCGTCAATTTTTGTACAATTTCTTCTCATGCGAATTAATTGGCTTTTGGGGACTGAGTCTAGCCATGAGCTGTGATGACAGCTATCTCGGGGTATAAATGAGTTTCGGTCAGTTGTTTTAAAATAAGTGGAGGTGACCAGATTGTCACCCTCACTCCGAATAGTTAGATCTAGAAAATTAATGGTATGTTCACTAGCCTCATACTTAAATTCTATACCTCTTTCATTGCTGTTGAGTTGAACCATGAATATCTGTAAAGACTCCAAAGTACCATCCCAAAGGAGGAGGACGTCATCTATATAGCGTGCCCACAGGACCAATTCCGGTCTCCTATCAGCATAGGTGACGTCCTCCTCCCATTTCCCCATGAAGAGGTTGGCCAGGCTGGGGGCGAATTTCCTCAGGTGGCCACACCTCTCGTCTGGAGATAATAACTGTTACTATGCCAAAAGAAATTATGAGTAGTGGCATATTCCAGGAGGCTCATGATGAACTTTCTTTGCTTCCTAGACATAGTGGGATCCTGCTTTAGGAAATATTCCACAGAGAAAAGACCCCAATCATGGGGGATTATAATGTATAGAGAAGTTACATCAGCTGTAACTAGCCAAAAACCTTCTCTATACTCACAATTTTTGAGGAGATTAATAACATGTCTTGTATCTTTAACAAAGGCAGGTAAAGATCTCACCAGAGGCTGAAGAAAACCATCTATGTATTTGCCTGCTCTCGAGGTTAGAGAGTCGATCCCACTAATAATGGGTCGACCGGGGGGATTTATTGGGTCGTTATGTATCTTGGGAAGATAATATATTATTCGGAGACGAGAGGAGGCAGGTATGAGGAAGAATTTTTCTTTTTTGTTGATTACACCAGACTCAAAGCCTAGTTTGATAATAGACTCTAGTTCCTTTTTAAACCTAGAGCGTGGGTCTGAAGGGAACAATGAATATGTTTCCCTTTCACCAACTATCTTATTCAGTTCAGCAAGGTAGTCTGATTTATAAAGAATCACGATCCCTCCCCCCTTGTCGGTAGGTCTAATCACTTGCTCCTTCTTATTGCATAGTTTATCTAGTCCTAGCTGTAGATGTTTGGTCATTTTGGCTTGTTTAACTTTAAGGTGTTCCAAATCCCTAAGAAGTACATCTCTAAAAACCTTAATTGATGAAGATAATCCACAAGGGGGGTTGAACAGGGAGGCATTAGCAAGGCCAGAATGTCTGATCTCAGTGGGGTTGGTAACTCTAGGGTTCATGGGGTTGGATAACATATATCTTTTGATATTCAAACTTCATGTATATTTGTGAATATCCATGTAAGTTTCAAATTTGTTAAGAGGTCGGGGAGGTGCAAATTTGAGACCTTTGTCTAAGACAGAGATCTCTGCATCAGTAAGGATGACCTTACTTAAATTAAAGATTCCCTGTCCCTTCATTCCCTTTTCCTTTTTGCTCTTTGATCTCCGCCCCCCTCTGACTCCTCTCTGTGTTCTATAGGTTTTTGTGTTTTTTGTTCCACCCCGGGAAAACCCCAGTGTTGTGCTGGGTTTCGGTCCTCCCACTGAGGCTGTCATGAGGGGCACGACAGGTGATCCCTCCTCCATGTATGGGGTGGTTGGTACCAGGGAGATCTGTCCATTCTCCTTTCCCTATTGGTAGTGCGTTAATCCATAAATTGTTCCTCTCTATGTGGGTAGAAATCTCTTTCATACTGCCCTTCTCTTTCCCCAAGGGTTTGGAATCTATTATGGACAGGAACTCCATATTCAGAATATTGAACATCTGAATATTGTCTTCATGATCTGTCATATTGATATGCATGGTAATCCTCCCTATACGGTTCACTATTGTGACCACTAGGGGGGTACCATCCTTTCCATTGTGCATGGTTAGGAGATTTTTTTATTTTTATTTGTATATCTCCGATTAGGGGATTTCGGGGGACCTTTTGTCTGAGGGCCCGGTGTTCTAGGTCTGAGGTGTCTTTCGGGTGATCGATAAGAAACCCTCCTTATATTTGTGGGTTGTTGGTGTTGTCTAGATCCTGGATTGTGGGGATTGGTACTACCATTCCCCACAGAATCCAGAGGGACTCTACCTGGTGTCAGGGGGAGTGCCTCTGAGTGCATTAATGGTACGGCCTCATGAGATAATATTTTACTCTGCCAGTCAAAGACAAGCCCATTTTTATAATCTCCCACATCTCTGTTATATTTTTTCCTATTTTTATTCTTTTGTTCCACCTCCTCTTTTTCAAGGAGTTTTTTAAGGTAACTGGAAAGTTCCTTATATTACTCGCTGGTGATTAGGGATGAGCCGAACACCCCCCGGTTCGGTTTGCACCAGAACCTGCGAACGGACCGAAAATTCGCACGAACGTTAGAACCCCATTGACGTCTATGGGACTCGAACGTTCGAAATCAAAAGTGCTCATTTTAAAGGCTAATTTGCATTGTATTGTCCTAAAAAGGGTTTGGGGACCCGGGTCCTGCCCCAGGGGACATGTATCAATGCAAAAAAAAACTTTTAAAAATGGCCGTTTTTTTCAGGAGCAGTGATTTTAATGATGCTTAAAGTAAAAAAAAAAAGTGAAAAATGCCTTTAAATATCGTACCTGGGGGGTGTCTATAGTATGCCTGTAAAGTGGCGCGTGTTTGCCGTGTTTAGAACAGTCCATGCACAAAATGTCATTTTTAAAGGAAAAAATCACATTTAAAACTGCTTGCGGGTTTAATGTAATGTCAGGTCCTGGCAATATGGATGAAAATCAGTGAGACAAACGGCATGGGTACCCCCCAGTCCATTACCAGGCCCTTTGGGTCTTGTATGGATATTAAGGGGAACCCCGCACCCAAAATAAAATAAGGAAAGGTGTGGGGCCACCAGGCCCTATATACTCTGAACAGCAGTATACAGGCGGTGCAAACAAGACAGGGACTGTAGGTTTGTTGTTAAGTAGAATCTGTTTGTAATTTTGAACGGGTACATTTTTAACGTCTTTAGCTCCAGCCAAAAAATCTTTTTTAAGCTTTTTGGAAAACATAGGGAAGGGTTATCACCCCTGTGACATTTGTTTTGCTGTCTGTCCTCCTCTTCAGAAGATTTCACCTCACTTTTTGTCCCAATGACAAATGTTTTTTGAAAATTTGGGTTTTTTTGTGGAACAAGGATTGGAAAGCATCAGTGGAAAGGAGAAATGTTTTTCCCATATTAACTCTTACAGGAGAGAATTTCCCTTCCTAGGGGTAGATTTCATCTCACTTCCTGTTCTCTCCTTCCGTTTGCAAGTAGGAGTCGTTTCTAAGTTAGATGTTTGAAAGTAGGGGCCTGCCCTATATACTCAGCAGAAATATGGGCCTTAGGTGTTGTTGTGGCCACAACACTGTAAGCCCTCACAGAGCCCTGCTGTGAAATATTAGATCAAGAATTGTAATTACATGCCCCTGTTGAACAGGGGCAGAAAAATTGGGCCTTTGGTGGTGGTGGTGGTACTGCTGCAACAACACTGTAAGTCCTCACTCGCTCTTGGTGGGCGCAGAAATGGGCCCTGCTGTGAAATATTAGATCAAGAATTGTAATTACATGCCCCTGTTGAACAAGGGCAGAAAAATTGGGCCTTTGGTGGTGGTGGTGGTGCTGGTGCCACAATGCTGTAAGTCCTCACTCGCTCTTGGTGGGCGCAGAAATGGGCCCTGCTGTGAAATATTAGATCAAGAATTGTAATTACATGCCCCTGTTGAACTAGGGCAGAAAAATTGGGCCTTTGGTGGTGGTGGTGGTGCTGGTGCCACAACACTGCAACCCCTCACAGATACTCTAGTTGAAACGCAGAAACGAGCCCTGCTGCAAAGTATTGCATCAAAAATTGTAATTACACGCCCCTGTTGAAAAATTGGGCCTTAGGCACTGGTGGTGGCGCCCAGAACCAAAAATGTTCTTACAAGCTATCAGCGTGATCATTGAGGAGGAAGAGGATAATTACTCAGGGATAGTCACTCAGCATCAGCATAGGCAGTCTTTGAAGGGATCTGAGATTTCAAAAAAAAATATTCGGTTACATCAGCATCAGGTGCTTGGTAGCTGGTGGTGATCCAAGACTGATTCATTTTTATGAAGGTCAGTCGATCGACCGAGTCGGTGGACAGACGCACCCTGTGATCAGTTACAAAGCCTCCAGCAGCACTGAATGTGCGTTCCGAAAGAACGCTGGATGCAGGAAAGGCCAGTAGCTCAATTGCATACCGTGCAAGCTCTGGCCAGTGATCCATCCTCAAGACCCAGTAACCCAGAGGATTTTCAGCGGGAAAGACGTCCAAGTCAGATCTTGCCCCTAGGTATTCCTGCACCATGTAAAACAGACGCTGGCGATGGTTGCTGGAACCGATCATACCTTGGGGCTGCGGACCAAAAAATTGTCTGAACGCATCGGTCAGACGGCCACCTTCTCCACCGATCCTTCTTTGACTGACCGAAGCCTCAGCAACACGTTGTCCAGAAACAGGAGTTTGTAACCTCCCAGTCTCTGGGAACGCGTTGCACAGACCTTTCTGCAAGGCCTCCCGAAGATGTTTCATTCTCTGCTCCCTCTGCGATGGCAAGATAAGGTCCGCAACCTTACCCTTGTAATGTGGATCAAGGAGGGTTGCCAGCCAGTATTGGTCCTTCTCCTTGATACAACGAATACGAGGATCCTTACGCAGGCTTTGCAGGATCAGGGAGGCCATGCAGCGTAGGTTTGCTGAGGCATTCGGTCCGGAGTCCTCTGGGTCACTAAGGACGACATGGTCCGCAGCCACCTCCTCCCAGCCACGTACAAGTCCATGTGTTTCTTGGGACTGATCCCTTAAAGACTGATGCTGATGCTGAGTGCCAGGCTCCACCTCCATACTGACACAATCTTCCTCCTCCTCCTCTTCTTCCTGTGTGATCGGCGGGCATGCAGGAACACTGTCTGGATAAAGGGGGCCTTGAGAGCTAAGGAAGTCCTCCTCTTCCTGCCTCTGTTCTGCATCAAGTGCCCTGTCCATTATTCCACGCAGCGTGTGCTCCAACAGGTGGACAAGGGGGACAGTGTCACTGATGCATGCACTGTCACTGCTCACCATCCTCGTCGCCTCCTCAAATGGTGACAGGACAGTGCATGCATCCCTGATCATGGCCCACTGGCGTGGGGAAAAAAACCAAGCTCCCCTGACCCTGTCCTGGTGCCATAGTCGCTCAGGTACTCATTGATGGCCCTCTGCTGCGTGTGCAGCCACTGCAGCATGGCCAACGTTGAGTTCCACCTGGAGGGCATGTCACAGATTAGGAGGTTCTTGGGCAGGTTAAACTCCTTTTGGAGGTCCGTCAGCTGAGCTCTGGCATTATATGACCGGCAGAAATGCACACAGACTTTCCTGGCCTGCCTCAGGACATCCTGTAAGCCTGGGTACCTGCCCAAAAACCGCTGCACCACCAAGTTAAGGACGTGAGCCAAACAGGGCACATGGGTCATTTGTCCCTGTCGGAGGGCAGAGAGGAGGTTGGTGCCATTGTCGCAAACCACTATTCCTGCCTTATGTTGGCGTGGCGTCAACCACCTCTGAACCTGTCCCTGCAGAGCTGACAGAACCTCTGCCCCAGTGTGGCTCCTGTCCCCCAAGCACACCAGCTCAAGCACCGCATGGCATCTTTTTGCCTGCGTACCTGCGTAGCCCCTTGAACGGCTACGGAGCACCGCTGGTTCCAAGGAAAAAGCACAGGAAGAGGCCATGGAGGAAGAAGAAGAGGAGTGGGTGGAGGAGAGAGGTGTGTCACAATCATTAGTAGTGGCATTTTGGAGCCGTGGTGGCGGAACAACCTCCAACACTACTGCACCTTGTCCTGCATCCTTCCCAGCTGCCAGCAGAGTCACCCAATGCGCCGTGAAACTTAGGTAACGTCCCTGTAATATGCATCTTACCGCTGACCGCCCTGTCCAGCGAGGCATGGACATTGCCTTCCACATGCCGGTAGAGAGCCGGAATCGCCTTCCGTGAGAAAAAGTGGCGTTTGGGTACCTGCCACTGAGGAACTACACATTCCACAAACTCACGGAAGGGGGCAGAGTCTACCAACTGAAAAGGCAGCAGTTGAAGTGCTAGCAATTTTGCCAAGCTAGCATTTAACCGCTGGGCATGTGGATGGCTGGGAGCAAACTTCTTTCGGCGGTGCAGCAGCTGGGGCAGGGAAATTTGTCTGGTACAATCTGACGTCGGTGTACCAAAAGCAGATTGCCCACAAGTACTTGGCTGTGACACACCTAATTCTACACCTTCATTCCTCTCAGTGCAGGTCTCAGAGAGGACTGAAGGTATAGTGGGGTTGGAGATCTCAGCTGATTAGGAGCAAGGAGAGGTCCTCTTTGTTCTTTGGTGTGGGTCTTTTAGATACGCTTGCCAACGAACTGCATGGCAGGTCAACATATGTCTGGTCAAGCATGTGGTACCCAAGCGGGAGATGTTTTGGCCACGCGAGATACGCTTGAGACATATGTTGCAAATAGCAGCAGTGCGATCTGATGCACTCGTCTCAAAAAAGGCCCACACCAAAGAACTTTTTGAATAACGCGCAGAGACTGCAGCGCCCTGCACATGTGGAGCTTTGGGGTGTGATGCAGTCAATGTGCTGCCCTTAGGCTGGCCCCTGGAGGGCATCCTGCCTCGTTGGTGATGTGCCGCCTCCTCCTCCTCCTCCTCTCTCCTATCAGGCACCCACGTTGAGTCAGTGACCTCATCATCCCCTCCCTCCTCATCACTGAAGCAAACCTGGCAGTATGCTGCAGCAGTGGGAGCATGACTGCCAGATTGCTGTCCTTCTTGGGCACCCCCTCTGTCCATGCACATGTTACTGCCTTCATCGAGCTCAGTATCATCATCAGAGCCTTCCAAACGCTGGGCATCCTCCTGGAGCATGTACCCAACACTGTGGTCAAACAGTTCGAGGGACTCCTCAGGAGGACATGGTGGGGCTAGGGAAGGAGTCACTGATGACATTGAGCCGAGGAAAGAGTCCACTGCTTTGCCAGACAAAGTACCCTGAGCATGGGTGAGAGAGGATGAGGAGGATGAGGACGGCTTGGTCATCCACTCGACCAAGTCTTCCGCATGTGCGGCCCAACACGGCCAGCTGCCGAAAAAAAGGCCAAGCGTGTCCCACGGCCACGTGCTGGTGAGGATGCATCGTCTCCATGACCAGCACTAGACACAGAGTCTGCTTGCCCTCTCTTATTGGCTTGTGACTGTCTGCCTCTCCTTCTTGGCCTTCCAGACATACTAATGGCCTGTAGCTGCACTAAGCTGGGATATATATATATATATATATGTGTGTGTGTGTGTGTATAGATATATATATATATATATATATATATATATATATATATATATATATATATATATATATATATATATATATATATGTGTGTACTGATACTGCAGCTAGCAAAATCAGCTGCCTGCCTGTAGTATGAGAACTAACTTGTAGCTTTTTTAGCTGCCTGCGGTAGTGTTAGGATCAGGAAAACACCACCAACCTTCTACAGGTAGCTTTAGCTGAACACTGTGCAGAGCTCGCAAAAAAATATCTTGTAGTTTTAGCTGAACACTGTGAGGAGGACGCACCACACTAACTTGTAGTTTTAGCTGAACACTGTGAGCAGGACGCACTGCACTAACTTGTAGCTTTAGATGAACACTGTGCAGAGGTCTCACTACACTAACTTGTAGGTTTAGCTGAACACTGTGAGGAGGACGCACCACACGAACTTGTAGTTTTAGCTGAACACTGTGAGGAGGACACACTGCACTAACTTGTAGCTTTAGATGAACACTGTGCAGAGGTCTCACTACACTAACTTGTAGGTTTAGCTGAACACTGTGAGGAGGATGCACCACACTAACTTGTAGTTTTAGCTGAACACTGTGAGCAGGACGCACTGCACTAACTTGTAGCTTTAGATGAACACTGTGCAGAGGTCTCACTACACTAACTTGTAGTTTTAGCTGAACACTGTGAGAAGGATGCACCACACTAACTTGTAGTTTTAGCTGAACAATGTGAGCAGGACGCACTGCACTAACTTATTGCTTTAGATGAACACCGTGCAGAGGTCTCACTACACTAACTTGTAGGTTTAGCTGAACACTGTGAGGAGGATGCACCACACTAACTTGTAGTTTTAGCTGAACACTGTGAGCAGGACGCACTGCACTAACTTGTAGCTTTAGATGAACACTGTGCAGAGGTTTCATTACACTAACTTGTAGTTTTAGCTGAACACTGTGAGCAGGACACACTGCACTAACTTATAGCTTTAGATGAATACTGTGCAGAGGTCTCACTACTAGACATGTGCATTCGTTTTCGTCCGAATGCATTTTCATCCGAATTTTAGGTATTTTCGTTATCGTTTTACCAAAATGATAACGAAAGTGCAGAGTCCGAAAAACGAAAGATCCGACATAAACAAATGCTTTATTTTCATTTTCGTTGCTACAACAGTTCGATATAGATAGGAGATTCAACATGATGATGACAATACCAATCTGTGTCCATCAAACCTGTGGTCGAATGTGCCTAACCTTAGCTCTATTAGTCCAAGATTATTCTACATAGAGAGAAAAGATTCAACGTAGAGAGAAAAGATTCGACGTAGGGGAGGAAAGATTCGACGTAGGGGAGGAAAGATTCGACGTAGGGGAGGAAAGATTCGACGTAGGGGAGGAAAGATTCGACGTAGGGGAGAAAAGATTTGATGTAGGGGAGAAAAGATAAATAAAAATAATGATGATGATGAATGTTATTGGCTGATTGTAACCAAAGAGGTGGAGCAGTAAAATAGCTAGAACTAAGTACACACGTACTTTGGCTTATGGTGTCTGTTGAAAGTTCTAAGAAGATTCGACGGAGCAGGTAAACTATACGGCATTGTACAGTTTAGCTGCTCCGTCGAATCTTCTTTGAACATTCGACAGACACCATAAGCCTTCAATGACAGATTCGACCTTAATTTGGATTTTCGGACGAATGCAATTTTTAACGAAAAACAAAATAAATAAAAACGAATTTCGGGAGTAACTAAATAAATTTATTTTTCAGACGAAAACGAAATTCCGAAACGAAATATTTCAGTGTGCACATGTCTACTCACTACACTAACTTGTAGTTTTAGCTGAACACTATGAGCAGGACGCACTGCACTAACTTATAGCTTTAGATGAACACTGTGCAGAGGTCTCACTACACTAACTTGTAGTTTTATCTGAACACTGTGAGGAGGACGCACCACACTAACTTGTAGTTTTAGCTGAACACTGTGAGCAGGACGCACTGCACTAACTTATAGCTTTAGATGAACACTGTGCAGAGGTCTCACTACACTAACTTGTAGGTTTAGCTGAACACTGTGAGGAGGACGCACCACACGAACTTGTAGTTTTAGCTGAACACTGTGAGGAGGACACACTGCACTAACTTGTAGCTTTAGATGAACACTGTGCAGAGGTCTCACTACACTAACTTGTAGGTTTAGCTGAACACTGTGAGGAGGATGCACCACACTAACTTGTAGTTTTAGCTGAACACTGTGAGCAGGACGCACTGCACTAACTTGTAGCTTTAGATGAACACTGTGCAGAGGTCTCACTACACTAACTTGTAGTTTTAGCTGAACACTGTGAGAAGGATGCACCACACTAACTTGTAGTTTTAGCTGAACAATGTGAGCAGGACGCACTGCACTAACTTATTGCTTTAGATGAACACCGTGCAGAGGTCTCACTACACTAACTTGTAGGTTTAGCTGAACACTGTGAGGAGGATGCACCACACTAACTTGTAGTTTTAGCTGAACACTGTGAGCAGGACGCACTGCACTAACTTGTAGCTTTAGATGAACACTGTGCAGAGGTTTCATTACACTAACTTGTAGTTTTAGCTGAACACTATGAGCAGGACACACTGCACTAACTTATAGCTTTAGATGAATACTGTGCAGAGGTCTCACTACTAGACATGTGCATTCGTTTTCGTCCGAATGCATTTTCATCCGAATTTTAGGTATTTTCGTTATCGTTTTACCAAACGATAACGAAAGTGCAGAGTCCGAAAAACGAAAGATCCGACATAAACAAATGCTTTATTTTCGTTTTCGTTGCTACAACAGTTCGATATAGATAGGAGATTCAACATGATGATGACAATACCAATCTGTGTCCATCAAACCTGTGGTCGAATGTGCCTAACCTTAGCTCTATTAGTCCAAGATTATTCTACATAGAGAGAAAAGATTCAACGTAGAGAGAAAAGATTCGACGTAGGGGAGGAAAGATTCGACGTAGGGGAGGAAAGATTCGACGTAGGGGAGGAAAGATTCGACGTAGGGGAGAAAAGATTTGATGTAGGGGAGAAAAGATAAATAAAAATAATGATGATGATGAATGTTATTGGCTGATTGTAACCAAAGAGGTGGAGCAGTAAAATAGCTAGAACTAAGTACACACGTACTTTGGCTTATGGTGTCTGTTGAAAGTTCTAAGAAGATTCGACGGAGCAGGTAAACTATACGGCATTGTACAGTTTAGCTGCTCCGTCGAATCTTCTTTGAACATTCGACAGACACCATAAGCCTTCAATGACAGATTCGACCTTAATTTGGATTTTCGGACGAATGCAATTTTTAACGAAAAACAAAATAAATAAAAACGAATTTCGGGAGTAACTAAATAAATTTATTTTTCAGACGAAAACGAAATTCCGAAACGAAATATTTCAGTGTGCACATGTCTACTCACTACACTAACTTGTAGTTTTAGCTGAACACTGTGAGCAGGACGCACTGCACTAACTTATAGCTTTAGATGAACACTGTGCAGAGGTCTCACTACACTAACTTGTAGTTTTATCTGAACACTGTGAGGAGGACGCACCACACTAACTTGTAGTTTTAGCTGAACACTGTGAGCAGGACGCACTGCACTAACTTATAGCTTTAGATGAACACTGTGCAGAGGTCTCACTACACTAACTTGTAGTTTTAGATGAACACTGTGAGCAGGACGCACTGCACTAACTTGTAGCTTTAGATGAACACTGTGCAGAGGTCTCACTACACTAACTTGTAGTTTTAGCTGAACACTGTGAGCAGGACGCACTGCACTAACTTATAGCTTTAGATGAACATTGTGCAGAGGTCTCACTACACTAACTTGTAGTTTTAGCTGAACACTGTGAGGAGGATGCACCACACTAATTTTTAGTTTTAGCTGAACACTGTGAGCAGGACGCACTGCACTAACTTATAGCTTTAGATGAACACTGTGCAGAGGTCTCACTACACTAACTTGTAGTTTTAGCTGAACACTGTGAGCAGGACGCACTGCACTAACTTGTAGCTTTAGATGAACACTGTGCAGAGGTCTCACTACACTAACCTGTAGTTTTAGCTGAACACTGTGAGCAGGACACACTGCACTAACTTGTAGCTTTAGATGAACACTGTGCAGAGGTCTCACTACACTAACTTGTAGTTTTAGCTGAACACTGTGAGCAGGACGCACTGCACTAACTTGTAGTTTTAGCTGAACAATGTGAGCAGGACGCACTGCACTAACTTATTGCTTTAGATGAACACCGTGCAGAGGTCTCACTACACTAACTTGTAGGTATAGCTGAACACTGTGAGGAGGATGCACCACACTAACTTGTAGTTTTAGCTGAACACTGTGAGCAGGACGCACTGCACTAACTTGTAGCTTTAGATGAACACTGTGCAGAGGTTTCATTACACTAACTTGTAGTTTTAGCTGAACACTATGAGCAGGACACACTGCACTAACTTATAGCTTTAGATGAATACTGTGCAGAGGTCTCACTACTAGACATGTGCATTCGTTTTCGTCCGAATGCATTTTCATCCGAATTTTAGGTATTTTCGTTATCGTTTTACCAAACGATAACGAAAGTGCAGAGTCCGAAAAACGAAAGATCCGACATAAACAAATGCTTTATTTTCGTTTTCGTTGCTACAACAGTTCGATATAGATAGGAGATTCAACATGATGATGACAATACCAATCTGTGTCCATCAAACCTGTGGTCGAATGTGCCTAACCTTAGCTCTATTAGTCCAAGATTATTCTACATAGAGAGAAAAGATTCAACGTAGAGAGAAAAGATTCGACGTAGGGGAGGAAAGATTCGACGTAGGGGAGGAAAGATTCGACGTAGGGGAGGAAAGATTCGACGTAGGGGAGGAAAGATTCGACGTAGGGGAGAAAAGATTTGATGTAGGGGAGAAAAGATAAATAAAAATAATGATGATGATGAATGTTATTGGCTGATTGTAACCAAAGAGGTGGAGCAGTAAAATAGCTAGAACTAAGTACACACGTACTTTGGCTTATGGTGTCTGTTGAAAGTTCTAAGAAGATTCGACGGAGCAGGTAAACTATACGGCATTGTACAGTTTAGCTGCTCCGTCGAATCTTCTTTGAACATTCGACAGACACCATAAGCCTTCAATGACAGATTCGACCTTAATTTGGATTTTCGGACGAATGCAATTTTTAACGAAAAACAAAATAAATAAAAACGAATTTCGGGAGTAACTAAATAAATTTATTTTTCAGACGAAAATGAAATTCCGAAACAAAATATTTCAGTGTGCACATGTCTACTCACTACACTAACTTGTAGTTTTAGCTGAACACTATGAGCAGGACGCACTGCACTAACTTATAGCTTTAGATGAACACTGTGCAGAGGTCTCACTACACTAACTTGTAGTTTTATCTGAACACTGTGAGGAGGACGCACCACACTAACTTGTAGTTTTAGCTGAACACTGTGAGCAGGACGCACTGCACTAACTTGTAGCTTTAGATGAACACTGTGCAGAGGTCTCACTACACTAACTTGTAGTTTTAGCTGAACACTGTGAGCAGGACGCACTGCACTAACTTATAGCTTTAGATGAACATTGTGCAGAGGTCTCACTACACTAACTTGTAGTTTTAGCTGAACACTGTGAGGAGGATGCACCACACTAATTTTTAGTTTTAGCTGAACACTGTGAGCAGGACGCACTGCACTAACTTATAGCTTTAGATGAACACTGTGCAGAGGTCTCACTACACTAACTTGTAGTTTTAGCTGAACACTGTGAGCAGGACGCACTGCACTAACTTGTAGCTTTAGATGAACACTGTGCAGAGGTCTCACTACACTAACCTGTAGTTTTAGCTGAACACTGTGAGCAGGACACACTGCACTAACTTGTAGCTTTAGATGAACACTGTGCAGAGGTCTCACTACACTAACTTGTAGTTTTAGCTGAACACTGTGAGCAGGACGCACTGCACTAACTTGTAGCTTTAGATGAACACTGTGCAGAGGTCTCACTACACTAAGTTGTAGTTTTAGCTGAACACTGTGAGCAGGATGCACTGCACTAACTTGTAGCTTTAATTGCAATAAGTTTTTATTGAAATTTTTCAGATTAGTAACATAGAGATAATAAAACAGTGATCGACATTACCATCATTAGTATTTTCATGACAAGTGCTTATTTAGACAGAGATAAGTACATTCCTATATTTGTCGATTACATCCACATCTGCAACCACATGTTGAGATTGCTTTCCAGGAAGTACCCCTCCTCCACCCCCACACCCCACATGGGAACTAACTGTGCTTGGAAGAAGGAGAGGCCCCACCTGCCTGTGTCTTATATACTTAATTAATGTATTTATTTTATTTTGGCTACAGATAGTGGTTATATGTTAGCTGTACTTCGATAATGTCTGACCTGAATGAAGGTTATAGAATTATATTATTTAACTTAACTAACATTAACTTAATATGTCCATATGCAACCTGTATGGTGAGTTTCATCATTTACTGTTTTTCAAAGAATCTGAGACCCATGTTTTGTGGATACCATGTTGACCAAGGAACCCATATATTAGATATTTTATTCTGATTTCCAAGGCTCCATGCGAATTGTATTTCATACATCCTATGTGTGTTTATTAGTTGAAGGGTTTCTGTTACAGGAGGGGGATTGGTGTCTTTCCAATGGCGTACTATGGTGAGTCTAGCTGCGATAAGTATGTGGGATACTAATGGCCTAAGAGAAGTTGGAATAGAGTCGATTTCCAATGAAAGAAGTGCCATACCTGGAGAAAACGCTACTTTTATACCTGTGATTTGTTCTATTATTTGAAAAATAATCATCCAGAATCTCTGAATACGTGGGCACGACCATAGCACATGAAGCAGTGATCCTATTCCCCCACACTTCCTCCAACATTCTGGGGAGACTCCTGGAATAAATTTAGAAATGCGGTAAGGGGTGAGGTACCACCTCAATAGGAATTTGTGATGCAGTTTCCATAGGTTGGCACTTCTAGTAGATACATATGTGATTTTAAGTGCTTTTTTCCATTGGTCATCAGTATAAACCCTTTTAAAGTCCTTTTCCCATGCTACTATGTTGGTGGTTTTACTAAAAGAGTTTTTATTCTGTAGAAATTTGTAGAATAAAGCCGTTCCTTTGAGTTTAGTGCTTTTGTTTGTAAAAAAGATGACAATTTGCCAGGGAAGACGAGTGATAAGTTCATTGCCCTTTTTTTCTAGTAAGTGGGATATCTGAGTATATTTATAGTAGTCAGAAGATGGGATATCATATTCAATCTGTAATGTTCTGAATGTTTTAACCGTGGGTCCTACTAGGAGATCCTCTAGGGATAGTTCGCCTCTAGTACTCCATTTAGCTAATGATAGGTCTGGTATTATGAGTCCTAATGCCGTAATTGGGAATTTTAGAGGAACTTGGGGTCCTTCAGGTGTTATATGCTTGAGGAGATATTGCCAGGCTTCGATAGAAGCCTGGATGGTTGGGGAATGTACAAGAGGGGTAGATGTATGATACTCATTGGTTATCAGGTAATTATACAGATTCCCTCCTTTAATTTGAATTTTTTCTAATTCTATCCATAGGGAAATATCGTGGTTTGGGAACCAGCCCTTCACCTGTGCCAAAATGGTGGCCGCATGGTAATCTCTAATTATTGTATGTCCTATCCCTCCAGCATGTTTGGATTTAGTAATTTTGTTAAACGCACATCTTGCTTTTTTCCCAACCCATAGGTATCTATCTATTTCAGATTGTGCTTGCTGAAAGAAGGATTTGGGTACTGGAATAGGTAGGGTTCTGAATAAGTATAAGAACTGAGGCAAAACCTGCATTTTGAACGCAGCCAGACGCCCAGTCCATGAAAGTTCAAATCGCTTTAATTTATCTAGTTTGGGTCTCAGAGACTTTAGAAATGGAATATAATTTTCTTTGAATAGTTCTGATACTGTGGGTGTAAGTGTGATACCTAGATAGGATATGCCATTTTCTTTCCACATATATGGAAATTTGTGTTTGATATTTTGTTTCACCTTGTCAGATAAGCCTAGTCCCAAAAGAAATGACTTGGTTTCATTAACTTTGTAATACGATATTGCATTAAATATTTGTAAAGTTTGTTGGACCGAAGCCAGGGAAGACATTACATCAGTGAGTATCAGGATGACATCATCCGCGAACAGGCTGATGGTGTGCATTCTATCTCCTATTGTTATTCCTTTAATTTGGGGGTGTTGGCGGATATATGTTGCCAGTGGCTCCATCAACAAGTTAACAATTAAGGGAGACAAAGGGCACCCTTGGCGAGTGCCATTAGTTATACTAAATGGAGTAGATAACGTTCCAGATATATAAACTTGTGCTGATGGCTTTGTGTATAAAGCCATAATGGCCTGGTACATCTGGCCATGGAAACCAAATTTGTCTAGAACTTGTTCTAAATATGTCCAATGAATTCTATCGAACGCCTTCTCTGCGTCCAAAGAGAGGAGCAGAGAAGGCGTTCCCTTTTTATTAGCTAGATGGATGAGGTTAATCAGGCGTCTAGTCGCATCTGCTGTTTGGCGACCTGTGGTAAAACCAGATTGATCTGGGTGAATCAGTGAAGGGAGGAGATTTACTAATCTACCAGCTATTACTTTAGCGTAAATTTTCAGATCGTTATTGAGTAACGATATCGGACGGAAATTTTGAGGAGTATCAGGATCTTTCCCCGGCATCGGTAATGCCACAATCATTGCCTTCAACATTTCAGGTGGGAAAGAGGAAGAGGAAGCAGCTTGATTAAATATTTCAGTGAGTCTGGGAGTTAGAATGTCTCTGAATGTTTGAAAATATTCACTCGTGAAACCATCTGGTCCAGGAGATTTATTACTGGGGAGTGAGTCAATCGCTATTGATATTTCTTGTGTCGTGAATGGAGAGTTCAGTACTATGTTTTGGGCATCATTGAGTTGAGGAAGTTGAATTTTGTTAAGAAATTCAGAAATTGTGTGGGTTTGCGGTTGAATCGTGTTAGGATCTGTGTTCAGGTCATAGAGAGAACCATAGTATGTGCTGAATGCATCTGCAATATCTTGTGGGTGTTGTAATTTGGTGTGGGTTTCAGGATGTAAGATGTAGGTAAGTTTAGTTTTGTGTCTGTGTCCTCGTAGTTTGTCTGCTAACAATTTCCTTGCTTTATTGCCATTTGCGTAATACGTCATTTTCAACCTCCTAGAGGATTTTTCAAAATCCTCCAGTAGTATCATTCGAAGTTCCAGTCTTAATTTGGTCAGTTTGTTTGATAGGTCAGGAGAGAAATTGGCTTTGTTCTTAGATTCTAGTGTATGGATTTGTTCAGAGACATTCAATATGCGCTGCTCCCTCATTCTCTTAGCCCTGGCTCCAAGTTTAATGAGGAGACCTCTCATAAACGCTTTGTGTGCGTTCCATGTTATAAAGGGGTCAGATACTGAGTTTGCATTAAGCTCAAAAAATTCAGCCAAATCTTTTTGTAATATTGTTTTGGAAGGATCATCTCGGAACAGCCGCGGGTTGGATCTCCAAATGTAAGTGGAGTTGATTTTAGATGTGTCATCCACCAGCAGCGATACCGAAGCATGATCCGACCAAGTGATATTATTAATTGTAGATGATTTGATTTTGGTTATCAATGCTTTATCTACTAAAAAAAGATCAAGTCGGGTGTAAATTTTGTGACTGGCTGAAAAAAAAGAGAAGTCTTTCTCTGTGGCATGAAGACATCTCCAAGCATCGTACATGTCGTAGTTCCTCAGCAGCGGCTGCAATGTTTGAGTTTTCTTGTGGGATAATGAACTAGAGTCTATTGTAGGATCCGGTGGTAAATTAAAGTCTCCGCACATGAGTAGGCGACCTTTTTGCAAACGTGAGACCTGTTTCATGAGTCTATGAAGAAAGCGGGTCTGACGTGTGTTTGGCGCATATACATTCACCACTGTGTAGGTGGTGTTGTTGATGTCGCAGATTAATATGTGGTATCTACCTTGTACATCTTTTATCTCCGAGTGTAGTTTAAATGCTACTGTGTCCTTAATTGCCGTGAGTACTCCCTTCTTTTTTGCGTCTGCACTTGCAAAAAAAATATGTGGGAATTTGGGGTGAGAGCAGATAGGTTGAGCCTGTTTCTTGAAGTGCGTCTCTTGTACGCAAAGGACATCAGCCTTATTTTGGATGGCTTCCAGCCACATGGATCTGCGTTTCGCCGGATGGTTAAGGCCTCTTGCATTTATTGTTAAAAAAGTAATGGTCATAGTGGAAAGTCAAGTGTAAGCGCATTAGATGTCATGTGTAGGTAACACTTACATACGCTGCTGAGTTCATCAACGTTGATCCATATGCGATGGGGAGATGAATCCTGGTGACCATGGAGTTCCTGAAGATTCACTTTATGAAGTAGACTTTTTAGTGGTTGTTGCGGCTGCGGACATATATAGTGGTTAACACAGGAAAGAACAGTGTAGAAAAAGATAAAAAAAAGAAAACATAAAGGGGTTATAAACCCAACCCTGAGTAGGTCTGTGTGACCTGAGTGTGACGTGTAGTCACTTAAATTGCAAGTAGGGGGTAAACAGCGAAACAGTTCAGCTTAGCGTTTTTTTCCTCTGCTTGGGAAACAGTAGAATATGGTTTTCATTGACCTCAGTCAGCTCATGTATGCTTGCGGGAGTTTTTGGAGGTAACCAGGTTCCAGTTATCTGTAAATTGCTCAGGACTACGGGAAGCTTGGATTTTTGGTGAATCCTCTGCTATGATCTGCCATCTTTGGAGGAGCTGCATTCCCTTGTTAAGAGTGTCAACAACATGCTCCTTTCCATCTTTAGTGATGATTAATTTAGTAGGGAACCCCCATTTGTATGCGATCTTGTGATTCCTTAATGCTTTAGAGATTGTGTTAAGGTTCCTACGTTTCTGCAGGGTGAATTGCGATAGGTCAGCAAAAAATTGCAGATCTTTATATTGTGTTGGAAAAAGATCTTTGTTTTGCGGGAAGCCGCCATCAGTCGTTCTTTTGTTTGGTAAAAGTGTAACCGGAGTATGACATCTCTTGGTATATTATCCGGTAAATGTGATGGTTTGGGTAGGCGGTGGATCCTGTCTATGGTAATATCCAATTCCGTTAAATCTGGTAGTATAGCCTGAAATAGGTGGGCTGTGTAGGTGTGCAGATCAGACTGCAAAACTGACTCGGGGATCCCCCTTATTTTAAAGTTATTTCTCCTAGAGCGGTCCTCAATGTCTGCTAGTTTTGCTTTAAGGGCATCCAATTCATCTGCATTGTTATCATTTGCATCCACTAGATCATTGATAGTGGTAGCGAACTCCCCCATTTTGTGTTCGATATGATCTACTCTGGATACTGTTTCCTTAAGTTCCACACCAAATCTGTGAACACAGGATAGCATATCAGCGTGTAGTGAACTCCGGAGTGAGACTAACATATCCTTTAGTGTGGTGTCCAGTACAGGTTGATTAGTGGTGGGAAAGAGATCAATTGAGTCAGGGAGATCTCTTGTATCTTCTCCTGAGTCTAGGCCTGGTGTTAAGTCCCGGCTAGAATCCGAGGCATCCAGCCTCACTCTTGCTTTTTCCGGGCTGCCTGAATTATTGATATGTATAGGGGAGTGTGTACTCCTTTGTGGTGCATTCCTTTTTTGTGGATTGCCCTTGCCTGCTTCATACAGTGGGGTACTAGACATACCTCGCGCCGCTGTCCCGCCGCCGCCATCTTGCTTAGGCCCGAGCGGGTAGTATTCAGTTAGTTTTTGCGGCCTCCGGTTCTCCTTGTTGTGCCGCGGCATGATCGATCGGTTCCCGGAGATGCGCTGCCGGTCCGTAGGTGGTTGTATGTGGGTTTGGGTCAATGGAACAGGCAATGTGGGCCGGTGTGTTCCCAAGCGCTGTGGAGCTCCTCTATTGAGCGTCCATCTTCTTCCGCGGCAAGCTCCGCCCCCCTAACTTGTAGCTTTAGATGAACACTGTGCAGAGGTCTCACCACACTAACTTGTAGTTTTAGCTGAACACTGTGAGCAGGACGCACTGCACTAACTGTAAATAGTCTAGCTGCCTAACTGTGGTACTAATAGGATCAAAAGAACACCAGCAATTTTCTTCAGCTAGCTGTAAATACTGTAACAAGACAAGCCTGCCTGTCAGTAATAAGATAACAGGAACGGATCTAGCTAAACTGAATACAGTGTATATATATATATATATATATATATATATATATGCAACACCTGGGATGCATATATATACACAATACACTGTAAGTACAGCTAGCTCACTGATTGTCCTGCCTAATCTATCTAACTCAAATGAAATGACACTGTCTCTCTGTCTATCTATCTCTCTTTCAATGCCGGAACACACTCAACACAGGGCCGCCGTGTAGGCGGCCTTATATAGTGTGGGGCGTGTTCTAAACCCCCTGAGCCATAATTGGCCAAAGCCACCCTGCGTTTGGCCAATTACAGCTCTCTCTACCGACGGCGCTGTGATTGGCCAAGCATGCGGGTCATAGTGCATGCTTGGCCAATCATCAGCCAGCAATGCACTGCGATGCCGCAGTGAATTATGGGCCGTAACGCGCCACACGAATTTGGCGCGAACGGCCCATAACGTTCGGAATTCGGCAAACGACCAAACAGCCAATGTTCGAGTCGAACATGGGTTTGACTCGAACACGAAGCTCATCCCTACTGGTGATATGGGGTAAAAGTTTTTCCTTGATAGATTTTATTTCGGTATCTAACCGTGCTAGTTTACTTTTCTTTCTTTCTTTCTTTTAAAAATTCTAAAAAGGCAATGCCTGCAGTATTAAAGTATTTGAACCACTCTTGAAATTCCAGCTCTCCCCTTGGAGGGCTCACGTCCCATCTTAGACTGCGAGGGACCATGGCGTCAGCCACGTACTGTTCAAGGAAGGCTACATCCCATTGAGTATGTATCTCTGAAATCATGAGATTTTTGAGTCTCATGAATAGACCTCCTAGGTCGCCCTCTGATTCACTGATAGCCTCAAACACTCCAGTTTTGTTCACCGTCCTTGAGGAACGGTATTCAAAAACATCCATTATCTCGTAGTTCCCCACTATTAATGTGGGGACCCCAGGCAGGGAAAAAGGGTGTAAGGTGCTAAATGTGATTTAAACTAATAAAAAATATGTACTCTAAAGTAGAGACAGAGTCCAGCTGCTGGTATAATGATATTACAGGGCAAGGATAGTAAATAGATAAGAAATACCACGCTAGGACCTAGTGGCTCTTATAGATCAAAAGCTGCAACAATAAAAATAAACCGTCTAATATCTAATGGTGATAGCCAAATAATAAAAATAAAAAGTTGCGCTAAATTGTTGAGACAGAAAGTGGATACCATAAGTGAACCTGGAATAAATCATAATTGCAAATAAATCAATGCACATCACTCAATAGAATATATGTGAAAACAATAAAATATAAACACAAGGTCAATAAATCAATAAATAATTCAAATTGTCCATAAATAGTGTAGCGGTGAGGTGTGTCTTCTTTCATATGAGAAGAGACCACTAAAAAATATATAAATAATATATAAATAATAAAAAAGGGGTATATATAAAAAAGTCCACAATAAATCCCAGGGTCTTGATAGTGGACTCAGTGCTTCAGTGTCAGAAGAAACAGAAGGCAAGGAGATGATGGACCCCCTTAAGAGCTGGATCAAACGAGCAGGCAGAAATAGCCCTCTGCAGGGACACACAATCCTCCAGTATCTCCAGTCTCTGGTAGTCTCAGGTGTTTGGTGGGAAGTGTCACCGTATAGCAGTAAATGCTTGTCAGCTCAAACTCTCACTCTGAAAGAGAAGGCACATCGGGCCGGCCGGCTCTCATAAGCTGAAGATGTCATCTGTGACGAAACGGCGTAGGGAGGAGCGGCGTGCTGATGTCATCACATACTGCGCTGGACCCGGAAGTTACGGGCAGCTTACGAGAGCCGGCTCGTGTTTTTGATTTTATCCATCGCTGAAAACCATCTGCATAATTGTAAGTGCAATATTTTTTAATTTAATAAACCTTTTAAAACGTAATACACTATGGTAGTTTTATATCATTTCACGGTTTATGAACGATTGCTTGCCACACGAGATGACATCTCATGCTGAGACCGCGGGGAATCCTCTTAGTGCTGACAGCCACCGCAACACCCGAGGCTGGGTTAGAAGCCTAAGACACGTTAGATCTCCGTAAAAAGAGATCTAGGGAGCTGGTAAGCGGCAGCATTTCTCGTGGTGAAGGCACTTTTTGTACTGTACCCCTACACTTACCACCTCCAGTGTTGGAATTGCATGTCACCGTTTATAGAAGAACATTAAGTCACCCCCCCGGAAGACTGTCTATAATAGTGGACTTTTTATTTTGTCTGAGTGGACATTATCATTTATAATAATTTTCATTATATTTTATATATTTTTTTTTGCTTCAATTTTTTGGCATTTATTTTTTCACTGTTTGTTTTTTGTGCACTTATCACTGGTGATAGTGAATGTCTATGTGATACTACATATATGCACATTTGGTTATCCACATAACTTGCAAAGGTTTTTGTAGAGGATTACAAATTAATTTATAGTGCAGCTTATTATTTGGTATGTTAACAAAATATATAATTTAGAGAGGTCAGAGGATGGGGAAATGGCTCTGGAAGATTATGTTGACTGCAGGGTAATGTTTAAAAAAATTGTGGAGATATGTCGAGGAGATTACAAGATAATAAAAAGGGGGTAGGGATAGTTAAACAAATAGTTTTTTAAATCCCTATTTTTTTTATGGAACTCTGCAGGTTGGGGGAGGGGGAGAGGGGTACTTTAGGGGATAAAGGGGTTTTCACTGGCAACAAGGATTCGTTTTCTTTTTCTTTTTTTTTCTTGTGTAAACTTGATGTATGTGGTTGTTGTGTTATTTATAAAATTAAATAAAGAATTAAAAAAACAAAAACAAAAAAAAAACAAATGTACATCTCTTTTGCAGGTAAAAAAAATGTTTATTTATTATTTTTTATTCAGAGCCTGTAAAGCATTGCACCCACGATCAGCAGATCACAGGTGCAAACTCAGGCTCCTTCAGATTGTCAGTGTAGCTGTTTGTCCGTACCTCGTATGGGCAGGCAGTTACTGAATGAATTAAAGAATCAATTAACTACCTAGAGAGCTCATCAGCACCCTGGTAGTTCATAGAGAACTACAAGTTTGCAGCCACAGAACTTTGTGCATGAATGATGCAGACAGGTGGGCAGAGCCCCACACAGCCACGTTTTTTTTTTAAAATTATGACAGCAGGTGTGGGAAGAAGATCCCTAGCCTGCTGTCACAATGGAGACTGGTGGGGTTGGGGGGGGGGGGTGGTGGTTGCTTATTTAGTAACATGTTATGTATTTCATCCTAGATATGGGTGTAACATGTAACATGTTATGAAACTTGAAGTTATCCTTTAAGTGAAACTTTCAGCACATAAACAGAAAGGTTCCTGTTGGTAGGCCTCATCTGGCTTAGGGAGCAGCTCCCTCACTGAACATTGACTCCTCTTTGGCTCCAGGATCTGGCAATGAAGAAAACAATTTAGAAAAACAATTAATATATACTTATTGGGATTTTTTTTTTTTTTTACCAAAGACATGTAGCAGAAAACATTTTGGCCTAAATTGATGACAAATATTGATTGTATTGGTTATTTTTTATAACAGAAAGTAAAAAATATTGGGTTTTTTTCAAAATAACAGTGGCAAAAAATAAAAAACCCCAGTGGTGATCAAATACCACTATAAGAAGACGCTAATGTTTGATAAAAATAATATACATTTGATTTGCATACAGTGTTGTATTACCACACAATTCACTAAACTAAGAGAAAAATAATTTGCAATTTGAAATTTTCTTGCAACGTGAACAGCCTATCTGTGTTTAGTAAAAAATCCGCAATGCATCTGTTCATTACATTTCTGTAATTCACAAAACTTAGCAGCCTTTCTTCCCTAAAGTAAACGGGCTTACTGATATTGGATTGCCCTCAGGACTTAATAAACAAAACGATATACTCTGGCTTTAGAATGTCACTAGTGGACCCAGGGTAGAAGAGAATTGAGCTCTCTCATATCAAAGTCATTGTTTATTATTTTTTAGGGACTCTTTAATGACTAGCATAGTACCACTGGAATTATGTAAGTCCTATACTGTATTTGAAATTTTTTCCCACAAATAGAACTTTCTTTTGGTGATATTTGATCACCACTGCATTTTTTATTTTTTGCTCTATAATTAAAAAAAGACCAACAATTTTGAAAAAAGCAACATCCACTGATCTACATCGGAGGACTTTTTTTAAATAAAGGAATTGTCAAAAACTGTGTGTGTGTGTGTGTTTTTCTTTCTTTTTGACACATTTTTGGTGAATGGGTAGGGATACTAAGTACCCCATACTCATTCACGTAGGTTGGGTCTTGTTAAAAGGGGCTTCCAGATCCTGCAGACCCCTACAACCACAGCCCAGAGTTTGTGGGGAAGCATCCCTTGTCCCCATCAACATGGGGATAAGGTGCTTTGGGGTGAAGGGGCAGAGCCCACCCGCCCTAAAGCACCCCTCATGTTGAGAGCATGTGGCCTGGTATGGTTCAAGAGGGAGGCACTCACCCCCCCCCCCATTTCCTGGCCTGCCAGCCTGCATGCATGCATAAGGGTTCGGTATGGATTTGGGGATTTATGGATTTTGGTCCCCTATGCCTTTTTGTTTAACATTTTTCTATTGCCACCAATGGTATTGTATTTCCGGCAATTAAAACGTCATTTATTTTCTTTATAAATGTCATTTTTTCTGCAGCAGGTTCTATACATGATATAGTATCACCACTTTACAGGCAGACTTAAGCCTCGTATACACAATTGGATTTTCGGCAGGGAATTGTGTGATGACCGATTGTTTGCCTAAAATCTGACCGTTAGTATGCTCTATCAGACAATTGTTGTCCAACTTTCAGCCAACAAATGTTGGATGGCAGGCTAGCACAGTTTCGGTGGACAACGGTCTGTTGTCAGATTTTCGTATTGTGTGTACACAAGTCCATCACACAAAAGTCCAAAGTACAAACACACATGCTCGGAATCAATGCTCACCAAACACGACACTAGCAGAAGGTGCCCAATGTGGTGCTCAAGAGCTGAAATTCCATGTAGTATGTCACTATGTTTGTGTTTATTGGCTGACAATTGTGTGACGATAGTATGCAAGACAAAATCCAGGCACACGCCCTTTGGACAAAAGTATGACGCTCTGTTGGCCAACAATCCCATTGTGTGTACGAGGCTTAAGAGGACCCTCCTAGGCACTATATGATGGAGCGATCACTTGTAAACAAACCGGTGTCATGTCTGGTTCCTCTCTCCCCTCTCTGTACCGATTGGTACAGTGTGAGTGGAGAAGGGAGAGATCAGGTGCTGCAGCGCTGTGGACTGGATGTGTAGTGCCCACAGCGCTGATTTGTGCCCACTCTAGCCATCCATTGATCCATGCTCAGCCATCCATCCATCCATGCTCAGCCAGCCATCCATACTCAGTCATCCATCCATCCATCCATGCTCAGCCAGCCATTAATACTCAGCCAGCCATTCACTCTCAGCCAGCCATCAATACTCAGCCACCCATCCATACTCACCCAGCCATCCCTAATCAGCAATACTCATCCATGCTCAGCATGCTCATCCATGCTCAGCCATCCATCCCTAATCAGCAATACTCATCCATGCTCTTCCATCCATCCATACTCAGCAATACTCATCCATCCATCCATGATCAGCCATCCTATCCACCCCATCCATACCCAGCAATACCCAGCATTACCCAGCCATACTCAGCCATACCCAGCCATCTCATCCCTACTCAGCCGTACCCGGCCGTACTCAGCTGTACCCAGCCGTACTCAGCCATACTCATTCATGCTCATCAATCCCATCCATACTCAACCATTCCAATCCACTGCTCATCAATCCCCATTCATGCTCATCCATGCCACATCAGTTCTCATCCATGCCACATCCATGCCACTAGAGTGCCTCACAAAAGTGTAACAGGTAGTCAAATTAGATTTGACATTTATGCCCCTAGAACACCTGATGGTGCTCCCTGCATGTTGGGCCCCTCTATGTGGGCAGGATGTGTAAAAGTCTTACACATGTGGTATCGCCGTACTCAGGAGGAGTAGGAGCATCTATTTTGGGGTGAAATTTTTAGGTCTGTACATGCTATGTGTTAGAAATATTGTATAAATGGACAACTTTGTGTAAAAAAATGTTTTCATTTTCTTTACACATTTTCCAAAAACTTGTAGAAAAAAATAACATGTTCAAAAGACTCATCATGCCTAATAGATTATACATTGGGTTGTTTTCTTTCCAAAATGGGGTCATTTTGGGGGTGTTTCCATTGTCCTGGTGCTCCAAGGCCTTCAAAAATGTAAGAGGTAGTCAAGAAATGATATGTGTAATTTATGCTCCAAGAACCACCTGATGGTGCTCCCTGCATGTTGGGCCTCTGTATGTGGCCACTCCGTGTAAACGTCTCATACATGTGGTATCACCGTACTCAGGAGGAGTAGTAGAATGTGTTTTGGGGTGTAATTTGTGCTATGCATATGTTGTGTGTGAGAAATAACCTACTAATATAACAATTTTGTGAAAAAAAATCTTGATTTTGCGAAGAATTGTGGGAAAAATTGCAACTTCAAAAGACTCACTATGCCTCTTACTAAATACCCTGGAATGTCTTCTTTCCAAAAAGGGGTCATTTGGGGGGTATTTGTACTTTCCTGGCTTGTTAGGGTCTCAAGAAATTAGATAGGCCGTCAGTACATTAGGTGTGATCAATTTTCAGAGATTGGCACCATAGCTTGTGGACTCTATAACTTTCACAAAGATCAAATAATATACATCAATTTGGGTTATTTTTACCAAAGATATGTAGCAGCATAAATTTTGGCCAAAATTTATGAAGAAAAATTACTAGTTTGCAAAATTTTATAACAGAAACAAAGAAAATTTCATTTTTTACAGAATTTTCGGGTCTTTTTTCTTTTATAGCGCAAAAAATAAAAAACCCAGCAGTGATTAAATAGCACCAAAAGAAAGCTCTATTTGTTTGTAAAAAAGGACAAAAAATTTCATATAGGAACAGTGTTGCATGACTAAGTAATTGTCATTCAAAATATGAGAGCACCGAAAGCTGAAAATTGGTCTGGTTAGGAAGGGGGTTTAAGTGGGTAAGTGGTTAAAGGATTTTTTTATTTTTATTGTTTCACTTTGAGCATCATTAAAATAACTACTGCTGTAAAAATTATCTTTTAAAAAAAATATTTTGCATCGATACATGTCCCCCAGGGCAGTAGCCAGGCTCCCATACCATTTTTATGGCCAAAAACTTGCATATAAGCCTTCAAAATGGGAACTTTTGAATTTTCCAGTTCGGGTCCCATAGACTTTCTACATGTTCGGGAGTTCTGGTGTGAACCGAACCAGGTTTGTTTGGCTCAACTCTATTCATCAACAACAATGAAGGGTTGTGGTGAATAGAGGAACAAGGTGACCAACAACAGCTGTTGAAAGAGGATTGTAACCAACTGTCGATAACAAAGTGAAGTGACGCTGTGCTTTGGTGGGCTAGGAGAGCCACAGAACAAATTCTAGATTTGTGGTAATCATAAAAAAGGTTCTTATGTAGACCACATGAAGATATACTGCTTAATCAATGGGGGACGAGAAGAAAGAAGGAGTCAACTAAATCCCAGCTGGATACAGCTATAGTGCAGAACTTCAACTAGGTCATTTAGGTCCCACCTTTTGTATGTTGCTTGGCGATTTTCTGTGTGAGACCATTTGCCAGCCCCGTGAAGTAGTATTAGAGCCAGTGGAGTCAGATGAAGGTGTCATTGCCTAATATCCAATCTTCTAAGAAGTCAAAGACCCTCTTTAAGTGCCATTAAATGTTGATGTCTCCCCATCGTGGGTTATGACAAGAGTGCAAGGATGGCGCCAATGATGAATGATTTTGTCGTTCCTGAGGGCTTTGGTGATTATCGCAAGGTTCTTGTGCCTCTGCAGGGTGTACTGGGACAGGCCAGGAAGCAGCTGTAGCCTGGAGTACTGCTCTGGCAATTGATCCATATGCCTTAAAGCTGAAAGAATTTTCTCCTTAGCTTGAGAGAAATGGATCTGCAGCAATGCATCATGTGGAACTGACTGGGGCAGATGAGCTGGCTTGGGGATCTGATGGATCCTATTATTGATAATGATGAGGTACTCCAGTGTTAAGGAGGGTGCAACCCATTTAAACAGATCCTGTACATAATGGTTCAGCTTGTGGAACCTATTCAGGGATTTCTCTAATCTTGAGGTTGTTCCCGTGGGATCTGTCTTTCAGACATGTCACCTTTACTCTGAGCCAGTATGGTTCATCCCTGTGTATTTCATGTGCATCTATTAGGGAATTGAAAAAGGAGGCAAATTCCTCCATTCTATCCTCAATCTCTCTCCCACCACCTGGAGATTACCCTTAAAACCTTGTAGGCAGGATAGCATGTTGGCCTGCAGGGATGCTCAGAGAGACACAACCATGTCCTTTAGAGTAAAATATGAGACTGTTTGGCCCATGGTGGGGAAAGAGGTATTGGGGTCAGGGCAATCCGGAGGAGAGTGAAAGTCAGCATCTGAAATGCCTACCTCCATGTCATTCAGCAGAGCAGGGTCTCCATTTGCCTCCATGTGGGGCCTGGACTTGGTGGGGCTGCATGTGGACAGTGTGGAAGAGTCTGAGCTGTAGGATTCTGCTGGTTGGTGTATCACAGGTTCCCCATTACTCTGGATGGTGTCTGCAGGGGCCTTGGTGGTGCGGCCAGCTGGCTGTGGGTGGCGGTGGGCATCACCAATTTGTTGTAGAATAGTATAACAAATGATTCTATGTGGATAAAATCACTCTGGTTTAAGCATGAGGTATGAAACAATAAGAGTGCAAAAAATTGAGCTACATGTATAAGGCATCTCATGACCAACCCTGCTACTGCCAATATTGTGCTGCCATCAAGGTCCAAGAGAGATTAGATTATTATTCAGGTAACCCACAAAAACTGAAAAAGAGCCCAGTAGCAGAATGTTAGCCCATGCACTTATCCAAGAGAGAGACAGACATACAATCTTGAATGGGAACATTTTCAGGGACAGCATAGTCAAGGTAGTGAAGACCCAAAAAATAATGTGATCATCCTAATGCCGCGTACACACGATCGGAATTTCCAACAATAAATGTTCGATGTGAGCTTGTTGTCGGAAATTCCGACCGTGTGTAGGCTCCATCGGACATTTTTTGTGGGAATTTCCGACCAACAAAATTTGAGAGCTGGTTCTCAAATTTTCCAACAACAAAATCCGTTGTCATAAATTCCGAGCATGTGTACACGCACAAAATTCCATGCATGCTCTGAATCAAGTACGAGACGGAAGCGCTCGGTCTGGTTAAACTAGCGTTCATAATGGAGATAGCACATTTGTCATGCTGCAAACTTTTTAATCTTTTAATGCAGCACATTCTCTTCTTCTTTAGAATGCTAGAATATAGTGATACTTTTTTTTTTTTTTTAATCTTTTTTACTTTTTTAAAAAAATTTTATTAAGATTTCCTGTTTTTTTTTTTTAATAGTGATCTCCAAAATATTTTTTCTCATTTTGTGTGTCAAGTTACCACATCACCATTATTATCTTATATTTTTTAACCTCAAAGATATTGGTTAGTGTTGGTGTCCCTTGTTAAGTTCACATTGTCTTTTTGAAATGTACCTGCCTACTTACAAACAAACTGTCCTTTTTGAACTAAAACACATTGCCAAGTATTTGTGAAAATAAACTAGGCATTTATTAGGGTTTATAACAAAATAAAGAGGAAGGCAACGCTGGATAAACTGGTGAAATTGGCGAAGCCTTTGTACACCAGGGCACACATCAATTATTTGACAGGCAAAATTGGTAGCCTGAGGAGACCATTTAATAGGGAGCACAATATGGTCCTGGACTCTAATGCCCCGTACACACGGTCGGACTTTGTTCGGACATTCCGACAACAAAATCCTAGGATTTTTTCCGACGGATGTTGGCTCAAACTTGTCTTGCATACACACGGTCACACAAAGTTGTCGGAAAATCCGATCGTTCTAAACGCGGTGATGTAAAACACGTACGTCGGGACTATAAACGGGGCAGTGGCCAATAGCTTTCATCTCTTTATTTATTCTGAGCATGCGTGGCACTTTGTCCGTCGGATTTGTGTACACACGATCGGAATTTCCGACAACGGATTTTGTTGTCGGAAAATTTTATATCCTGCTCTCAAACTTTGTGTGTCGGAAAATCCGATGGAAAATGTCCGATGGAGCCCACACACGGTCGGAATTTCCGACAACACGCTCCAATCGGACATTTTCCATCCGTGTGTACGGGGCATAAGAGATTGGGAGCAGCAGCAGATGACATGTATGTCCTGAGGCTGTGCTCTTACAACAGCCTGCGTCTTTTGTCAGACCAGACTGAACCCAGGCCATCACTCTCTTGTCTTCCTTACACGCTTCCTTCCAGGCTTGCTTCCGGGTTGAGGCTCTGGTGTTGGAGTTGTGGCAGGAGGTGGAGGAGAAGAAGGATGGTCCAACACACACAGGTGGGTTTTGCTTGTGAGTTCACCCCCCAACCCCTTACTTAGGGCCAGATAGATCACTTCCTCACAAAAGAGGCGTTGGCCCACCTCCATTTCCTGTATTTTGCTGGCTACCATGCAGGCATAGGCCTCTTGAAGATTGAGGGTGGTTCTGAGGGCCACAGTAGCCTCCCGAATCAAAGAAAGCACTGACTCCTCCACGTTCCTCCCCTTCCTGGTACTTTTTGTTGGAAGACAGAGAGGAGGAACCTGGGATTCGGTCAGGCTACTTTCCCCCGCCACCTCCTGGCTACCACTTTCCACAGCCTCCTCCTGGCTGAGGCTTTCCTGTGTATGAAAATGGGACATATTTTTAGTTTATTGTTCATCAATAAAACACAATTTTGTGAAATATTTTAAACAATGTTATACCTGACTCAAGCTGGGCTCCTCCACATCTTCTTCCTGGTTGGAAGGCCAAGTTTGGACTTCTGAAGCCTCATCTGAGGTGGAAGGAAGAGTGGAAGGAAGTGTGGAAGGAAGGGTTGAGAGTGATGGCCTGATTTCAGTCTGGTTTGACAAAAACAGCAGTCTGTCATAGTACCACAGCCTGGGGACATAAACGTCATCTGCTGCTGCTCCTGATCTCACGGAATCCTGGACCTTCTTGTGCTCCCTATTATATGTGCTCCTCAGGCCACCAATTTTGGCCTTCAAATTGTTGATGTTTGCCGTGGGAATCTGCGGCTTCTCCAATTGCAGCAATTGATCCAGCGCTGCCTGTCTCTTTCCTTTATTAGTATAGAAGGGGTGTTTCACCTGCCACAGACAGGGCAGCTCTCTGTACATATCAATGAATTGGGGGAGGAAGTCATGATCATTGAATCAACCCATTTTCTCTGCAAGACACAACACAAGACAAACCCTAATGTCAGGCTAAACTCTCCTAATCTTGTCCCAATATAGGCCTCAGTCTAGAAGCAGTATAGATCACTGATGCCTCAAATTCAAATTGTACCTTCATTATCACGATCGGCGCTTATTCTACTCCGCCCTCCACTCACAGATTGTACGTACGATGCACGCGTGGTACGCTTTATATACACTGCGCATTTAAGAAACTCTGCCCGCCCCTGACCTTCTTTCTAGTATATTCCCCACCCCTTCTCTTTCAGCGCAGTGGGAAGCATGGACCTTTCCCAAACTCAAATGTGAGAAAGACCAAGATCATGGCTAAAGTTGTAAAAAGTCTACAGAAGAATTTTGGGGTATGGCGATCCAAGGATCAACTGAGGAAACGATGGTCAGACCTCAAATTGAGGGAGCAGGATCAGTACAGAAGAATCAAAAGAGTGCTGCAAAAAAGTAAGTATTTTGTTGTGTGTTGCTATTATTATTATTATGTTGCTCCATGTTCTTTTCTTTACTGTTGTATAGTTTAAAATGGCAAGTTTCAGGTTTGGGGGCACAGTAATCATTCGTAGTAAACATTGTTCATTCGCCCACTAATACAATGTTTTTGTTAGATGCAGGTTAACTACATTTGTTCATGCCTATTTGTATTAAAAGAAGTTTATTACATTGTTATCTAGATGAGTTTGTAACTAGAATGAAATGCAAACTTGATTCACTGTAAGGAGAGGACACTCAGCAGCTGTTTACACATCTGGACGCAGGAGCACTAGTGTGGGACACCAGAACAAACTTTTTAGGGTGTCCCACACAGGTGCTCCAGTGGATACTAGGGGTGTCTTCATCTGTGAAACTTGCACAAAAATGGTAATTATTCCAGCTTTCGAAAGGCAAAAAAATCATGTTTTCAGCTTGGAACTCTGCGAAAACAGACAATTTTATGACACTTCAAGTAATATTTCATATTCCTATTTCTGGCCTCAAATATCTGTGGTGTGCTAAGTATACCTATTTTATAATTCACATAGGGGAGAAAAGACTCAGGACATCTGAGGTCACCATGGACCCCCAACCTCCGAAAGAGGGGGAACTCACAACACCACAACGTCAGGATGTGGTGGAAGGAAAGATTTATGAAGTGGGAAAAATAGTGACCACAACAGGTGAGTGTCTGAGACCACAGCTTCAGGTAATAGATGTATGCCTGCATATTTACAATACATGGTGTGTTTTTTTTAATTTAGGTGATGTGGATGTTGTGGATGAAGAATCTCATTTCACAAGTGCAAGTGCACATGTCGTCATCGGGGAGATCATGATGTGCAATCGTGATTCGCAAAAGATTAAGGAAGGCATCAATGATGTGGAATAAAGACATAAAAATATCATTGATGTTTTAGGCAGAATCTAAAACACCCCAAAATTCTTCTAGTTTGTTTGTATTTTTATTATTTTCACACATTTTAAATATTTTTTAGAAAGCCAAATTTTGAAGATGCACACAGTGTGTATGCCATCACGGGATATCAAGGTACACGTTTTGGGGGTGTAACCCCTTCCTCGCAACTAAAGTAGATGAGAGGAAGGGGTAACACCCCCGAAACACATCCATTGATCCCCCATGATGGGAGCTAGCACATGTTGACATTAGGCATGTGATCAGGAGAGAAATCCACATTTTGGCTCCCAATTTGTGTGCATCTTCAAAATTTGGCTTTTACAGGGGTGACATCACCCCATTTGATAAAGGCAATATCAACACAGTTTGGACATACTAATGTCTTATATTGCCTTCACTTTGTCAAAGTTGAACTTTGTAAGTTCCTGAGTTGTGTATGCTTATGGTTTTAAACATGCCTGTTTAACCCAAAAAAAGGCTATTTGTACTGTCAAACCTAAAAATGTTATACAACAAATATGTTGGTTTGTTCAAAAACCCTTTTCTAACGCACATGTGAATGTACTTTGAGTAAAATGTTTTCTACTATACCAGTTTTTGTAGTAATTTGGTGTTTACAGTGGCAATGGGGGTTATTTACTAAAGGCAAATCCACTTTGCACTACAAGTGCACTTTCAGTGCACTTTCAAGTGGAAAGTGGATTTGACTTTAGTAAATAACCCCCACAGTGCTCTAAAATTTGCCCCAATCAGGCCAGTTTGGACATTAAAAACAATTACTTCATGGTGCTGAAAAGGATGTGTTTTTTTATCATTAATGCATTACATACATTAACAACAAAACGATTGTGTGTGTGTAGCAGACCCACAACATAATATCTGAAGAAGAGATTGTCACCTCATGTATCAACTAAATTAGGTTTGCACTAATGAAGAAAATGGCCAAAAAGAAAAGCCCATTGGAGATCCTAGGCGACAGCTAAAAGAAACACAAGCAGTAAATCAAAGGAAATATTCTTTCATTTTAACAAAACATTTCATTTAAAAAGTTTTATCAAACATTTGCTGGCATATAAATGGCCCCCCTACCCACAAAGTATTCCATATATTTTTGACAGACCTCTCACTTTGGGGGGGCAAGCCAGGACGGCCAGCTTTAAGCGCCATCAGGGTTGTTGTTTGTTATGGAAATCCAGCCTCAGACCCAACTGAGTGACAAATAAATAGACAAATAGCAGCGCAGATTTCAATACAGCTAGAAAACACAATGCAAATCATCAGATTAGTCCTTTGAGCAATATTGCAGCTCCTGGTGAGAGATGTACAGTCTATTTGTAGGGCAGCCTTGCAAAGGGAGGTGAAGCCACTCCAATATATGAAAAGAAAAAGACAGCAAGAAGGCGCCTCTTAGTTAGATTGTAGTATTTAATGGCAAAAAGGGCATTAAAAACACTCACATTTCATGACATATTAGTCCGGTGCAAGGGATAGCAGTAGGGATGAGCCGAACACCCCCCTGTTCGGTTCGCACCAGAACATGCGAACAGGAAAAAAGTTTGTTCGAACACCGTTAAAGTCTATGGGACATGAACATGAATAATTAAAAGTGCTAATTTTAAAGGCTTAAATGCAAGTTATTGTCATAAAAAGTGTTTGGGGACCTGGGTCCTGCCCCAGGGAACATGGATCAATGCAAAAAAAAAGTTTTAAAAATGGCAGTTTTTTCGGGAGCAGTGATTTTAATAATGCTTAAAGTGAAACAATAAAAGTGTAATATCCCTTTAAATTTTGTAACTGGGGGGTGTATATAGTATGCCTGTAAAGGGGCGCATGTTTCCCGTGTTTAAAACAGTCTGACAGCAAAATGACATTTCAAAGGAAAAAAGTCATTTAAAACTACTCGCGGCTATTAATGCATTGCCGGTCCGACAATACACATAGAAATTCATTGATAAAAACGGCATGGGAATTCCCCACAGGGGAACCCCGAACCAAAATGTAAAAAAAAAATGACGTGGGGGGTCCCCCTAAATTCCATACCAGGCCCTTCAGGTCTGGTATGGATATTAAGGGGAACCCTGGCCAAAAAAAATGATGTGGGGGGTCCCCCTAAATTCCATACCAGGCCCTTCAGGTCTGGCATGGATATTAAGGGGAACCCGCGCCAAAATTTAAAAAAAAAACGCGTGGGGTCCCCCCAAAAATCCATACCAGACCCTTATCCAAGCACGCAACCTGGCAGGCCGCAGGAAAAGAGGAGGGGACGAGAGAGCGCCCCCCTCCTTAACTGTACCAGGCCACATGCCCTCAACATTGGGAGGGTGCTTTGGGGTAGCCCCCCAAAACACCTTGTCCCCATGTTGATGAGGACAAGGGCCTCATCCCCACAACCCTGGCTGGGGGTTGTGGGGGTCTGCGGGCGGGGGGGTTTATCAGAATCTGGAAGCCCCCTTTAACAAGGGGACCCCCAGATCCCGGCAGTCCCCCCTGTGTGAAATGGTAAGGGGGTACAAAAGTACCCCTACCATTTCACAAAAAAAGTGTCAAAAATGTTAAAAATGACAAGAGACAGTTTTTGACAATTCCTTTATTTAAATGCTTCTTCTTTCTTCTATCTTCCTTCATCTTCTTCTTCTTCTGGTTCTTCTGGCTCTTCTGGTTCTTCCTCCGGTGTTCTCGTCCAGCATCTCCTCTGCGGTATCTTTTTCCCTTCTTCTCCTCGGGCCACTCCGCATCCATGGCATGGGGGGGGCTCCCGCTCTTCACTTCATCTTCTTCTCTTCTTCATCTTCTTCTCCGGGCCGCTCCGCACTCATGCTGGCATGGAGGGAGGCTCCCGCTGTGTGACGCTTCTCCTCTTCTGACGGTCCTTAAATAATGGGGGGGCAGGGCCACCCAGTGACCCCGCCCCCTCTGACGCACGGTGACATGATGGGACTTCCCTGTGGCATCACGTTTGAAAAAACCACACACATACATTTATGTAAAAAATATATATACAGTGCCTTGCAAAAGTATTCGGCCCCCTTGAACTTTTCAACCTTTTGCCACATTTCAGGCTTCAAACATAAAGATATAAAATTTTAATTTTTTGTGAAGAATCACCAACAAGTGGGACACAATTGTGAAGTGGAACGCAATCTATTGGATATTTTAAACTTTTTTAGCAAATAAAAAACTGAAAAGTGGTGCGTGCAAAATTATTCGGCCCCTTTACTTTCAGTGCAGCAAACTCACTCCAGAAGTTCAGCGAGGATCTCTGAATGATCCAATGTTGTCCTAAATGACTGATGGTGATAAATAGAATCCACCTGTGTGTAATCAAGTCTCTGTATAAATGTACCTGCTCTGTGATAGTCTCAGGGTTCTGTTGAAAGCGCAGAGAGCATCATGAAGACCAAGGAACACACCAGGCAGGTCCGTAATACTGTTGTGGAGAAGTTTAAAGCCGGATTTGGATACAAAAAAATTTCCCAAGCTTTAAACATCCCAAGGAGCACTGTGCAAGCGATCATTTTGAAATGGAAGGAGTATCAGACCACTGCAAATCTACCAAGACCTGGCTGTCCCTCTAAACTTTCAGCTCAGACAAGGAGAAGACCGATCAGAGATGCAGCCAAGAGGCCCATGATCACTCTGGATGAACTGCAGAGAACTACAGCTGAGGTGGGAGAGTCTGTCCATAGGACAACAATCAGTCGTACACTGCACAAATCTGGCCTTTATGGAAGAGTGGCAAGAAGAAAGCCATTTCTCAAAGATATCCATAAAAAGTCTCATCTAAAGTTTGCCACAAGCCACCTGGGAGACACACCAAACATGTGGAAGAAGGTGCTCTGGTCCGATGAAACCAAAATCGAACTTTTTGGCCACAATGCAAAACGATATGTTTGGCGTAAAAGCAACACCGCTCATCACCCTCGACACACCATCCCCACTGTCAAACATGGTGGTGGCAGCATCATGGTTTGGGCCTGCTTTTCTTCAGTAGGGACAGGGAAGATGGTTAAAATTGAGGGGAAGATGGATGCAGTCAAATACAGGACCATTCTGGATGAAAACCTGTTGGAGTCTGCAAAAGACCTGAAACTGGGACGGAGATTTATCTTCCAACAAGACAATGATCCCAAACATACAGCAAAATCTACAAAGGAATGGTTCACAAATAAACGTATCCAGGTGTTAGAATGGCCAAGTCAAAGTCCAGACCTGAATCCAATCGAGAATCTGTGGAAAGAGCTGAAAACTGCTATTCACAAACGCTCTCCATCCAACCTCACTGAGCTCGAGCTGTTTTGCAAGGAAGAATGGGCAAGAAGTTCAGTCTCTCGATGTGCAAAACTGATAGAGACATACCCCAAGCGACTTGCAGCTGTAATCGCAGCAAAAGGTGGCTCTACAAAGTATTAACGCAAGGGGGCCGAATAATTTTGCACGCCCCACTTTTCATTTTTTTATTAGTTAAAAAAGTTTCAAAAATCCAATAGATTTCGTTCCACTTCACAATTGTGTCCCACTTGTTGGTGATTCTTCACAAAAAATAAAAAAATTATATCTTTATGTTTGAAGCCTGAAATGTGGCAAAAGGTTGAAAAGTTCAAGGGGGCCGAATACTTTTGCAAGGCACTGTATACATATACATAAATGTATATATATACACAGGGGAATATCAAATATGAGTAATAAATAAATGTATAAAATTATATATATAGTACACACAGTAAACTTTAGGGGCAAATAAATAGGAATTGTGGAGGTAATGAAAGATTATTTAAAATAATTATTTTTTTTAAATAGACATATATGCATATATATATGTATAAACGCATGCATACATGCATTAACATAATAAGCAGAGCCACTAAAAGTGATACATCACTAAAATTACATCAATGAAATTCATTACTATTTTGGGTAAGCAGGGGTATTTGTTTGTGTTATGATTACTGATTTATAAATTATGAGCAGGATATAAAGGCGAAGACCAATATTTTTGTTTTTACAGGATGGTGGATATTTCTAACTCTTCATTAATTCCACCCGGGTTTAAAGTGTCTAAGGAATAAATCCAGAAGGTTTCTCGTTCGCATAGCCTATAGAATCTCTCTGCTACTGGAAGATTCTTGGGTATTTGCTCTATGACCAATACTTCGAGTCCTTCCGTGGATTTGGCGTGGTGTTCACAAAAATGGCGTGGTACACTATGTTTGTCCCTACCGCCTTCTATTTTTCTCCTGTGTTTGCCAAATCTTTGTCTTAGGGGGCGTATAGTGCGCCCCACATACATAAGATTACAAGGACAACTAAGGCCATACACCACAAAGTCAGAACCACAATTGTAAAAATCGCCCAATGTATATGTTTTGCCTTTTGTGGAAAAATCTTTTTTTCCATGTTTGACAAAGCTACAAGTTTTGCACATTGCTTTTTTGCACTGGAACATGCCCCTAAGTGGAATCATATGGGCCTGTGCTGGTGCAATTTGTTTTATTGACTTTAATTAGCTTGGTGCAATTTTGTTTTTAATGTTGCAAGCCTTTCTATATGTAATTCTAGGGTAATCGGGCAAGACTGGTTTTAGGTATGGATCCTCAAGAAGGATTGGCCAATACTGTTATGGGACAAAGGTGTATGCTGTAGATAATATTTTTTGGGCCTGGTCCACTAGCGATTCAGGGTAGCCTTAATCTTTGAGTTTATTTTTGAGTAAATGACTTTGTTCTAGATAGTCTGATATTTTGGTACAATTTCTCCATAATCGACAAAATTGTCCCTTAGGGATATTGTCTTTCCATTTTTTGTAATGACAGCTCTTGTAATGTAACATAGAATTTCCTGCTGTGGGTTTGAAAAAATTCCTAGCGTGTATTTCATTAGTCTCATGATAGAGGTCAAGTTCCAAAAATGCAAGTTTCTCTTTATCCATAACATGGGTGAAACTAAGGCCATGTGGATTATTGTTACAATGAGAGACAAACTCACTGACGACATCATCTGCACCATCCCAGATTATTATGATGTCATCAATGAATCATCCATAGAAAATGAGATGTTTGTGATATGGATTATTATGCCAGATGTATCTGTGTTCCCATAATCCCATTGCCAGATTCGCATAGGAAGGTCGCGAAATTGGCCCCCATGGCTGTTCCTTGGACCTGCAGGTAGTACTGATCATCAAATACAAAATAATTGTGTGTCAGGCAATACCTTGCACAATCCAGGATAAAGGGGGCTTGTCCATTACTCATGTATGGATCTTCAGATAAAAAGTGGCTCAGTGCTGTTAATCCAAAGGTGTGGGGAATAGAAGTATATAATGAATTGACATCTAAGGATATCTAGGTGTATCTGTCTTCCCATCTGTAGGATTTTAATAGATCCAACAAGTGGGTTCCATCCCGGATGTATGACTGTAATCCTTGTGCCAAGGGCTGTAGGTGATAATCTATGTATTTAGATAATCCTGAAGTCACACTGTCGATATCAGCAATAATGGGTCTCCCCGGGGGATTGGTCTGGTTTTTGTGAATTTTTGGTATATGGTAAAAATATGGGGTGCGGTAGAAATCTCTCTGTAAAAAGGATGCTTGATTTTTATTAATGATGTTATGTTGAATAGCACCATCAATAAGTAAATTTATTTCTTTTTGGTATTCTGGTAGCGGATCCGACCTTAGCTTGCGATAGGTAGAACTATCCGCAAGCAGACGTTCCGCTTCCCTGACATAATCAGATCTGTTTTGGCTTACAAATCGACCGCCTTTGTCGGCAGTTTTTATAATCACATCATTGTTCAAAGATAGAGCTTTGAGGGCTGTCATTTCTTTAGGGGTAAGGCTACCAAGATTGGTAACATTTGATGTTGAACAAGCACACATCTTTTTTAGGTCTGAAAAGACCATATTGTAAAATGTGGTGAGATGTGGGCCCTTAGATTGATATGGATAAAACACTGATTTTGGTTTCAATCCTGAGTGTATAACCGGTGGAGAAGTGTGTAGATGTTGTGTAAAAAGATCCAGTCCAGTATATAAGTCATCGTGATAGAGATGCTCCAGCATCTCCATCATCTCTACATCTAAGTCAAACACGTACTCTTCAGAGGGAGAGTCCGCATTGACTACTGGATTGGAAATATCTGTAATGCCAACCTTTCTCGTGCTTTTAATTTGGAAGAACCTTTGTAATGTTAAATTGCTGACATAACTATTCAAATCCTTAAACAATATGTACGGATCTGGTTTATTGGATGGTGAGAAGTTAAGGCCATGGTTTAACAGGGAGATTTCTGCTGGGGATAGGGTATGTTGGGACAAATTAAAGATTTTGACCATTTTAGGTTTTTTCTCAGTTGGGCTTCTGTTTCTTCCTCTTCAGCCTCTCCGATTAACTTTCTTTTTATCTGGGTGGCTGGAGATGGGTGTTGGGATAAAAAAGGGGAAGAATTGGTTTCTAAGATACTGTTGGAACCAAATGTAATTGGTGTAACTGCAGTACCCCTTGGTAGCTGTGGGACCAATGTACTGGTGGAATGTCTTGGGGTGATGTCTGGTACTAAATGAGTAACTGTGGTTGTTACAGAAGAAGATGTAACTAAATCTGTAGACAACATGGGGGTGATGGTAACAATATTAGTCATTCTATTATTAGGCTGGTTTCCTAAAGCAGGATCATGAGTTTCTGTTACCTCCATCTGATTACACATATTCTTGGTAGGTATATTATTGGTGGCTTGGGTACTAGTCCCAGGACATGGCCGTGAACGGTTATAAAACTGATTTAATTTAGCCATTAATTTGGCATTGGGTGATTTATTTAGGGGTTTGGCATTCCTCTGACCTAGAGCAGTGTTACCTGCAGAGGAGGGGCACTGCGATCTATCAGATGAATTGGGGTACAAATGTAGAGAGGGTGCAGATGTTGATGGTTGGGAATGAGCTGATGGGATGGCAGGATGGTTGGATGGATGAAGTTCCATTAGTGGTGGGATGGTTGTTGTCTTTTTCATCCATGTAAATACTTTATTATTGGAGTAATCTTGAATATCCCGCCTGAATTTGCCTAATTTGCTATAGATAAGGTCACTTTCTTGTTTCTTAGTGTTGCTTTTAAGGATTCCATCCAGGTGGAGGGGACTTTTTGTCCTACATTGATTATTTCTTGTGATAATAGTTGCACAGTTTTTTTTGAGCTGTTCAAAATTCATGTTTCTGTGTTTTACCAATATGGACATCCACGTGGTACAAAATTCAGCCAAACTACCCCATTCCTTGGCATCATCAGATTCCAAGAAGGAGCAGTTTTTTAGTATGCTTAGACCGTAGGCGGTAGGGACAAACATAGTGTACCATGCCATTTTTGTGAACACCACGCAAAATCCACGGAAGGTCTCGAAGTATGGGTCATAGAGAAAATACCCAAGAATTTTCCAGTAGCAGAGAGATTCTATAGGCTATGCGAATGAGAAACCTTCTGGATTTATTCCTTAGACACTTTAAACCCGGGTGGAATTAATGAAGGGTTAGAAATATCCACCATCCTGTAAAAACAAAAATATTGGTCTTCGCCTTCATATCCTGCTCATAATTTATAAATCAGTAATCATAACACAAACAAATACCCCTGCATACCCAAAATAGTAATGAATTTCATTGATGTAATTTTAGTGATTTATCACTTTTAGTGGCTCTACTTATTATGTTAATGCATGTATGCATGCGTTTATATATACATGCATATATGTCTATTTAAAAAAAAATATTTTAAATAATCTTTCATTACCTCCACAATTCCTATTTATTTCCCCCTAAATTTTACTGTGTGTACTATATATATATAATTTTATACATTTATTTATTACTCATTTTTGATATTCCCCTGTGTATATATATACATTTATGTATATGTATATATATATATTTTTTACATAAATGTATGTGCGTGGTTTCTTCAAACGTATATATATATACCATGGTGGGTGCCTCCCATGTAGGCGGGTCGGTCGCGTTTTTTTTTTTTTTCGGTCCGTCGGCGGAGCAAGAGAAGAAGAAAAAGACTGTTTATTTTTTTATTTTTTAATAAAGGACTTGTCCCCAAGCCATGTCATGTCATTTTTAACATTTTCACTCTTTTTTTATGAAATGGTAGAGGTTCATTCGCACCCCGTTACCATTTTACACAGGGGGGAGGCCGGGTTCCCTTGTTAAAGGGGGCTTCCAGATTCCGATAAGCCCCCTGCCCACAGACCCTCACAACCACCGGGCAAGGGTTGCAGGGATGAGGCCTTTGTCCCCATCAACATGGGGACAAGGTGCTTTGCGGGTTACCCCAAAGCACCCTCCCCATGTTGAGGGCATGTGGCCTGGCATGATTCAGGAGGGGTGGAGCGCTCTCATCCCCCCTCTTTTCCTGTGGCCTGCCAGGTTGCGTGCTCAGATAAGGGTCTAGTATGGATTTTTGGGGGGACCCCAAAGCCATTTTTTAAAAAAAATTGGCATGGGGTTCCCCTTAACCACTTGCTTACTGGGCACTTAAACCCCCCTCCTGCCCAGACCAATTTTGAGCTTCCAGCGCTGTCGCACTTTGAATGACAATTGCGCGGTCATACAACACGGTACCCAAATGAAATTTTTATCATTTTTTTCCCACAAATAGAGCTTTCTTTTGGTGGTATTTAATCACAGCTGGGGTTTTTATTTTTTACTAAACAAACAAAAAAGGATGGAAAATTTTGAAAAAAAAAAATCATGTTTAATAGTTTGTTATAAAATTTTGCAAACAGGTAATTTTTCTCCTTCATTGATATGCGCTGATGAGGCGGCACTGGTGGGCACTGATAGGCTGCACTGATGGGCACAGATAGGCACAGATAAGGCGGCACAGATAGGCACAGATAAGGCGGCACAGATAGGCACAGTTAAGGCGGCACTGATAGTCACAGTTAAGGCGGCACTGATGGGGACAGATAAGGCGGTACTGATGGGCACAGATAAGGCGGCACTGATGGCCACGGATGGGCGGCACGGATGGGCGGCACGGATAGGTGGCACGGATAGGTGGCACAGATAGGTGGCACAGATAGGTGGCACTGATGGGGGGGCACTGATGGGGGGGCACTGATGGGGGGCACTGATGGGGGGCACTGATGGGGGGCACTGATGGGGGGCACTGATGGGGGGCACTGATGGGTGGCAGTGATGGGCAGTGATAGGCGGCACTGATGGGCATTTATGGGCACTGGTAGGTGACACTGATGGGCACTGATAGGTTGCACTGATGTGGGTGCTGATGGGTGGCACTGATGTGGGTGCTGATGGGTGGCACTGATGGGTGGCACTGTGGGCACTGATGGATGGCACTGTGGGCACTGATGGGTGGCACTGTGGGCACTGATGGGTGGCGCTGATTGATGGCACTGTGGGCACTGATGGGTTAATCTGGTGGGCACTGGTAGGCAGCACTGCTGCCTATTGCTTTGTGACAGATGATTGCCGTGATCGGGACTGATGTCCCGATCACGGCCGCCGGTGATCGGGTTTTTTTTTCCTCCTCACGCTGTCAGCGCGAGGAGGAAAAATAGCCGATTACCGGCTCTGTTTACATCACATGATCAGCTGTCATTGGCTGACAGCTGATCATGTGGTAAGGGGTTGGGACCAACCCCTTACTCTGATCTGTGATCAGGCGAGTCTCATAGACTCGCTGATCACCGAGCGCGCCGCGCGCGCCCTGCAGGGGGCGCGCAGGCTGCTCGTGCACGGGACGACGTCAATGGACGTAGTCCCGGCAATTTAGATCCGCGCTGTTGCCGTCATTTGGCAATGGCCCGGATCTGAAGCAGTTAAAATCCATACCAGACCTGAAGGATCTCATATGGATTTTGAGGGGGACCCCATGCCATTTTTTTTTAATTTTGGCATGGGGTTCCCAATAACATCCATACCAGACCTGAAGGGCCTGGTATGGAATTTGGGGGGAACCCCACGCTATTTTTTTTTAAATTTTGGTTCAGGGTTCCCCTTAATATTCATACCTGACCCAAAGGGCCTGGTAATGGACTGTGGGTGAATCCCATGCCGTTTTTTTTCAATGACTTTTATGTGTATTGCCGGGACCGAGAAATGTCATTTTGTGCAGGGATTGTTGTAAACATTTTTAACACTTTTTTTGTGAAATGGTAGGGGTACATTTGTACCCCATTACCAATTCACACAGGGGGGGCGGGATCTAGCCAGCGCTAGCGATAGTAGTTTTACATGACTTTTTTTCTTTAGAAATGTCATTTTGCACTCGGACTGTTCTAAACACGGGAAACATGCGCCACTTTACAGGCATACTATAGACACCCCCCCGGTACTAAATTTAAAGGAATATTACACTTTTATTGTTTCACTTTAAGCATTATTAAAATCACTGCTCCCAAAAAAACTGATGTTTTCAAAACTTTTTTTTGCATTGATACATGGGGCAGGACCCAGGTCCCCAAACATTTTTTTATGACAATACCATGCATATAAGCCTTAAAAATTAGCACTTTTGATTTCTCCTATAGACTTTTAAAGGGTGTTCCGTGGCTTTCGAATTTGCCGCAAAGACACCCCAAATTGTTCGCTATTCGGCGAACAGCCGAACACCCGATGTTCGACTCGAACATCGAGCTCATCCCTAATCAAGATAATAGGAGAACAAAACTTTAAACAGTACCATTTGAAAGTATTCAGGCAGGACCTTATACTACATGCTTTGGTGAATTCATCCATAAATATGACCACAAAAGAGGTAGGTATAGTGTGTATGGGTTTGGCAAAGTCAGCAGATAGAGTATTGGTATCGGCTGACTTAGTGGTTGGGGGGAGGGAGGATTCCAAATGAGTTTGGGCCCCCCCAAAAAAGCCTCTTGCACTCTGCCTGAATTTAAGGACAACAATAACATTTTTACACATTTTAGGGGGTGTTTAGGGTAAAACACTACTATGGAGCTGACAAAATACATTGTTAAGTGACTAGGCTAGGTGTGTATGGGCCCAGGATAGCATGCTGGGGAGGTTAGTGAAGGCAAATATGCATGAAGGACAAAAAAGGACCATAAAAAAATTCAAGCATGCATGAGGATAAAGGGGACATTCACAGCATATTACATTCATGGTAATTAGGGAATAATGAAATAAATACAATACATTAGCAAACATTAAATACATAGAATGTGATGTTAAAGGAGAAAACTTACCCTAATATAGTCCTTCTGCAGGACCTAAATTATAGCAGAACAGGTCTCTGGAATAATGATCCCCAGAGCCTGGGGGGAGATGCTTGTCGAGAATTTGATGTTCTGCAGACTTCTCCCTTATGCCAAGTACCCCAAGAGGGCGACTAGCCTTTGTTCAGGAGTGATGGCTTGCCGCATGCAGATATCCTGCTTGGTAATATAAGGCGACAGCAAAGCCAACAGGCGATGAAAAATGGGGTCCATCATCTGGAGATAATTCCTGAAATCATCAGGATTATTCTCATAGATCTCCCGCAACAAAGGCATGTGCGAGAATTGGTCATGCTGGAGCAACCAATTCTTTGTCCATGAACTCCTCCTACCCCTGTTCATGGACTGGGCTTGGGTCAAAGTAAGAACCCCAACACCAAGCCCCCGCATAGCACGAACTCTATGACGAGTACGTAACCGCAACATGGCTTCAAAACGGTCGGCTGGTCAGAACGAACTAACAGAACGCACTGAAAATCATAAAGAACCTGAGAAGAATGAGCTGAAAATCAGAAATGAGCGGACAAGAACGTACTAGAAATAGCACGCACTATAAACCAGATGCGAACTGACTACATGCACTGAAAACCACCTACGAACCCGGAAGCACAAACTGAAGAGCCATAACGATTGGAAAAGCACGAGGCTGAAAAGCACGAATCATCTCTCACCAAACTTCTACTAACACAAGATTAGCAGAAGGAGCCCAAAGGGTGACGCACTGGCTATTGAACTTCCTTTTTCTAGTCCTGTCGTATGTGTTGTACATCAGCGCATTCTAGCCGATCAGAATTTCCGAAAACATTTGTGCGACCGCGTGTATGCAAGACAAGTTTCAGCCACCATCCATTGGAAATAAATCCAAGGTTTGGTTGTTGGAAATTCTGATCGTGTGTACACGGCTATCGAGTCTTTAGTTTTTTAACTGTGATTCCAAAGATTCAAGTAATCATTAACCACTTCAGCCCCGGAAGGATTTACTCCCTTCCTGACCAGAGCACTTTTTACAATTTGGCACTGCGTCGCTTTAACTGCTAATTGCGCGGTCATGCAATGCTGTACCCAAACGAAATTTGCGTCCTTTTCTTCCCACAAATAGAGCTTTCTTTTGATGGTATTTGATCACCTCTGCCGTTTTTATTTTTTGCGCTATACACGGAAAAAGACAGAAAATTTTGAAAAAAAATGATATTTTCTACTTTTTGTTCTAAAAAAAATCCAATAAACTCAATTTTAGTCATACATTTAGGCCAAAATGTATTCGGCCACATGTCTTTGGTAAAAAAAATGTCAATAAGTGTATATTTATTGGTTTGCGCAAAAGTTATAGCGCCTACAAACTAGGGTACATTTTCTGGAATTTACACAGCCTTTAATTTATGACTGCCTATGTCGTTTCTTGAGGTGCTAAAATGGCAGGGCAGTACAAAACCCCCACAAATGACCCCATTTTGGAAAGTAGACACCCCAAGGAAATTGCTGAGAGGCATGTTGAGCCCATTGAATATTCATTTTTTTTGTCCCAAGTGATTGAATAATGACAAAAAAAAATAAATAAATAAAAAGAGTTCACTAAATGATATATTGCTCACACAGGCCATGGGCATATGTGGAATTGCACCCCAAAATACATTTAGCTGCTTCTCCTGAGTATGGGGATACCACATGTGTGGGACTTTTTGGGAGCCTAGCCGCGTACGGGGCCCCGAAAACCAATCACTGCCTTCAGGATTTCTAAGGGCGTACATTTTTGATTTTACTCCTCACTACCTATCACAGTTTTGAAGGCCATAAAATGCCCAGATGGCATAAACCCCCCCAAATGACCCCATTTTTGGAAAGTAGACACCCCAAGCTATTTGCTTTAAGGCATGTTGAGTCCATGGAATGTTTTATATTTTGACACAAGTTGCGGGAAAGTGACAATTTTTTTTTTTTTTGCACAATGTTGTCACTCAATGATATATTGCTCACACAGGCCATGGGCATATGTGGAATTGCACCCCAAAATACATTTAGCTACTTCTCCTGAGTACGGGGATACCACATGTGTGGGACTTTCTGGGAGCCTAGCCGCGTACGGAGCCCCGAAAACCAATCACCGCCTTCAGGATTTCTAAGGGTGTAAATTTTTGATTTCACTCTTCACTGCCAATCACAGTTTCGGAGGCCATGGAATGCCCAGGTGGCACAAACCCCCCCCAAATGACCCCATTTTGGAAAGTAGACACCCCAAGCTATTTGCTGAGAGGCATGGTGAGTATTTTGCAGCTCTCATTTGCTTTTGAAAATAAAGAAAGACGAGAAAAATTTTTTTTTTCTTTTTTCAATTTTCAAAACTTTGTGACAAAAAGTGAGGTCTGCAAAATACTCACTATACCTCTCAGCAAATAGCTTGGGATGTCTACTTTCCAAAATGGGGTCATTTGGGGGGGGGGGTTTGGCCACCTGGGCATTCCATGGCCTCCGAAACTGTGATAGGCAGTGAAGAGTGAAATCAAAAATTTACGGCCTTAGAAAACCTGAAGGCGGTGCTTGGTTTTCGGGGTCCCGTACGCGGCTAGGCTCCCAAAAAGTCTTACACATGTGGTATCCCTGTACTCGGGAGAAGCAACAGAATGTATTTTGGGGTGTAATTTCACATATTCCCATGGCATGTTTGAGCAATATATCATTTAGTGACAACTTTGCGCAAAAAAAAAAAATTGTCTCTTTTCCGCAACTTGTGTCACAATATAAAATATTCCATGGACTCGACATGCCTCTCAGCAAATAGCTTGGGGTGTCTACTTTCCAAAATGGGGTCATTTGGGGGGGTTGTGAACTGTCCTGGCATTTTATGCACAACATTTAGAAGCTTATGTCACACATCACCCACTCTTCTAACCACTTGAAGACAAAGCCCTTTCTGACACTTTTTGATTACATAAAAAAATAATTTTTTTTTGCAAGAAAATTACTTTGAACCCCCACACATTATATATTTTTTTTAAAGCAAATGCCCTACAGATTAAAATGGTGGGTGTTTCAGTTTTTTTTTTTTCACACAGTATTTGCGCAGCGATTTTTCAAACGCATTTTTTGGGGAAAAAACACACTTTTTAAAATTTTAATGCACTAAAACACATTATATTGCCCAAATGTTTGATGAAATAAAAAAGATGATCTTAGGCCGAGTACATGGATACCAAACATGACATGCTTTAAAATTTCGCACAAACGTGCAGTGGCGACAAACTAAATACATTTTTTAAAGCCTTTAAAAGCCTTTACAGGTTACCACTTTAGATTTACAGAGGAGGTCTACTGCTAAAATTACTGCCCTCTATCTGACCTTTGTGGTGATACCTCACATGCATGGTGCAATTGCTGTTTACATTTGATGCCAGACCGACGCTTGCGTTCGCCTTAGCGCGAGAGCAGGGGGGACAGGGGTGCTTTTTTTTTTTTCTTTATTATTTTTTTTTTTTTTTGATTGGTTTTTATGCAGAGCTGCACCAGATTTTGCACTCTCCAGTTTTAGTAAATGAACCTCATTGTCTCTCAAGGTCCAGAAACTATAGTATACTTCCATAATGACAAACAGGGGAAGGGGCATACATAATTCAAGGTACTTACAATTCCATTAGGTAACCTTAGGTAAGAATAGAGGTGAAGGAGAAATCCTCAGGGGAGGCTAGTTATTTTGCTAATGATATAGCCAGAGAGATATTTTCTCAGGGAAGTTGAGGTTGTGAGGTTAAGAACGGTGTCACAAACTCTATATTGTAGCATTTTTTCAATAAAGATGCACAATGGAGTGTCTGGATGTAATCACCTAGGGGGAATCTTGTGCATTCCACTACAAACATGGCCATAAACTGGCCTCACCTGAATGTTTTAATCAGCAGATTCTTCAGGAATGTGGCTGAGTCAGGATCTTCTGACTTTTCAGACAGGCCTACAAATTGGAGGATGCTTCCCCTTGTGCAATTCTCAGAATCGTTATGCAGCCACAAGCAGATACCCTAATCTCAGGATTGTACAATCATGGCTTCAACTGAATGTTCAAACATTAAAATATTAAATAACTTTACCGCAAGTATGGTATCACTATCAAGACTTAAAATGTCTTCTACTTCATCTTTTTTCTTTTTCTCTGTATATAGCTAAGGACAGCATTAAAGTTAAGAGTGCCCTGTTTATCACATGCACAAAATAGGAGGGGGGGGGTATATTCAACTAGTCTTAAAGGAAAGTATTCTCAAAAATTCATACATTACACAAACGTGTAACAATTTTATAATGTATCTCCAAATTTACAGATTACATAGCAGATATGGAAAATCCAAAGTTCAAATTCTATTTTTGCTCTGTAAGATTTGGGAAGCAAAAACACATTGACGAGCAAGTCAATTATTATTTATTAAATAACTAGAATAAATAACCAGATCAAAAATGGGTTTAAATATCATTTATTATTATTATTATTATTATTATTCAGAATGTTTATAGTACCAAGAGTTTGTACAGCTAATTACAAAAAGGAATAGTACCATTGCACAGAGCAGGTAAATATCACATGTTTGTTGTTTTAGATAAAAAAAATCAAGCCTTTACAACCTCATTTCTATTTTGATTACAACTTAAAATTTGTGGGTTCTAATCCTGCACCAATCTATCCAAAAAAAAAAAAAAAATTGGACTTTGGTCACTCTTTAATTTGCCAGGGTGCATTAAAGATCACAAGATGGTTTAATAAAAGTTTTTTTATACAAATGAAAAAGATCAGCATAATAAACAATAAATGTACCCTTATGGCTAACAGAAACCAGTGTTTAAAGAAGACAAGAAAAGCTTAGTGTGTAAATCACCAGGATCAGATGGTTTGCACCTGAGATTTTTCTAACAACTTAGCCATGTTACTGGAATGGTACTACCGTAGCAGATTGGTGAAAAACAAATGTTGCACATATATTCAATGATAGATAGATAGATAGATAGATAGATAGATAGATAGATAGATAGATAGATAGATAGATAGATAGATAGATAGATAGATAGATAGATAGATAGATATATTCAAGATATACACCTGTAACCTATAGACATTTTAATGACATTTTAGTGATTTGTGACAATAATTTCAATAGTATGTAATATATTGGAAGGAGGGAGCATATCCAAGAAGCTGCAAATGAAAATTAGTAGGACCAACATGGATTTATGAAACACGTATTTGTCAGAACAATGTATTAATATTTGAGGAGGAAGTAAGCTGTATTTGTATAGAGGAAGGCCTGAGAATGTAGTATATTTAGATTTCACTAGGGAATTTTTACAGTACCCCATAAGCGCTTAATTTACAAACTATGGTCTTTTGGCATTGATGAAGTTGTATTTACTTTTATAAAATTTAAGAAGTTGCAGGAGTGCATCCAGAGGGTGGTGATAAATGGCATATTTGCTGAATGATTTAGTGTTGTGAGCGGTGTGCTCCAGGGCTCTGTACTGGGACCAATTCTGTTTAGCTTGTTCATAAATGATGTAGAGGTTGGAATAAATAGTTAAATCTCAGTGTTTGCTGATGATACAAAGCTAAGCAGGGCAATCAGTTCACAACTGATATACAGACATGGGCCAAACAATCCCCAGTTTGGTTTGCGGCAGAACTTTCGAACATTGCAAATGTTTGGAACCAAATATTGAACCCCATTGCAGTCTATGGGACCTAAAATGGAAGAATCAAAAGTGCCCATTTTGAAGGCTTATATGCAAGTAATTGGGCATACAAAGTGTATGGGGGTCCGGGCACTGCCCTGGGGAGACATGTATGAATGAATACAAAGTTTGTAAAAAACATGATTTTTAAATGAGCAGTGATTTACTGATGCCTAAAGTAAAACTATAAAAATTAGAAATAATAATAAAAATTAAAAAATACTTTAAATTTAGTGCTTGGAGGGTCCCCTTAGTCTGCTTGTAAAGTGGCACATCTGTACCATGTATAGAACCTGTTGCAGCAATAATAAAGCCACAAAAATGAAATTCTCCCTGCAAGCTTTCTTTATTTTGTAAACAACAGCTTGGGGAGCTAGTCTGTATGATGTGGTTACAATTTAGTGCACTTGGAACAAGATTAGAGATTTTTTTGGGATAAATTATGGTGTCTGGTGTTAGACTTTGGATAGAAGTAACAGGTGCAGAAAAATTGGGCTTTGGGTGTTGGTGGTGCCTTCACACCGTAACCTTATAGAGGTACTCTTGACAAAAGCAAGAATTGGCCTTGCTGTCAAAAATTTTAATGATATGCACCTGTCAAACAGGTGTGGAAAAAATTGGTCCTTCGGTGTTAATTGTTCCCATGTACCCTACACCAAAAATTTCTTCCGGATTAAATCAACACCCACAATGTTAGGCAGCCCAGACAGTCTTTCAGAGATTCCAGATTCAGAAAGCATTTAATCAGGACATCAGAATCAGGGACTTGATAGCTGCTGATAATCCAGGACTGACTCATTTTGATAAATCTCAGGTGGTTCACGGAGTCTGTGGATAGACGCACTCTCTTATTTGTCACATAACGTCCGGCAGCACTAAATGCCCATGAAGAAAGCCCACTGGATGCAGGGCAGCCCAGCAGCTCAATTGCATACTGGACAAGTTGTGGTCTATTCTCATGACACAGTAACCCAATGGATCATCATCTGGGATGTTTTCTATGTCTGTTTTTTCGACCCTAGATAATCTCCCACCATATTATGCAGACGCTGCTGATGGGATGTGGATGCTGACAGCCCTGGGTGCCTAGGACTTAAAAAATTGTGAACAGCATCACTGAAGCTGCCTCCTTCTCCTCCGTTCCCCTCCTGACCAACAGAAGCCTCAAAACTATGTTTTCCACCAGACTGTAAGCTACCAGAGTCTGGAAAGGCACTACACAAACTTCTCTTTAAGGTGTCCTCAAGAGAATTCATCTTCTGCTCCTTCTGTGAGGACGGGATGACTTCCGAGACTTTCCCCTTGTAAGGAGGGTTGCCAACCAATAGTGATCCTTCTCTTTGATGCCACATATTCTCAGGTCCTTGTGCAGGCTTTGAAGAATGAGAGAGCCCATGCACCACAAGTTTGCAGAGGCATGAGAAGCAGACTCCTTGGGGTCACTGAGGGTTACAGTATCTGGAACTGCCTCCTCCCAACCATGTACTACTCCCAAGAGTTCTGGGGATGGAAAACCGTCTGTTAAGGGATGATGTATGTCTTCCCTTACTTCAATGCCTCCAAAACTGCAAGAATCCTCCTCCTCCTTCTCCCTCTCCTCTTATGTGTTGTATGGCGTCACAAGAATGACATCTGCATAAAGCGGACCTTGAGAGAAAAAGAAGTCCCCTCTTCCTCCCGCTGCTCTGCCTCAAGTGCCATGTCTATAATGCCACGCAGAGTCTGCTCCAGCAGGAATGAAACAGGGATTGTGTCTCTCTGATGCATGCATTGTCACAGCTCACCATCCTTGTTGCCTCCTCAAAATGGTGACAGTACAGTGTATGCATTCTTTATCAGCAGCCATTGGCGTTGGAAAAAAAATCAGAGCCAGCCTAAGCCTGTAGTTGTGTCATACTCACACAGGTGCTTGTTGACGGCACTGATACAGTATTGCCAAAGTCAAGTTCCACTTTGTGGGCATGTCACAAATCACTAAAATGTCATTAAAATGTCTCTTGAGGGTGATTTTTCAAATTAATGTATTCAAATCTTTAAAGATGGTGCATGAATTGTGCGGGACAGTGGGAGCAAAATTGAGGCCTCGTTGTAGTAATGATAATTCATCATCTGTAAATTTGGTGGAAGACAAATTATAGATCTTTACAGTCTCCACATTTTTTCTTTCATGCGACTTGAGGTCCATATACCCTAATGTAAACCCTCAAAATTTGCATGAAAGTTGAATCTGCATGATATAGATGTTATTCATGTGTGACTTGTGTAAGGAATGCCGGTAAAGAAAAACAATGAAAAAATTGGTTTGGGAGTTCCCTCCAATGCATACCAGGCCCAATGCCGAAATAAAAAAATGGTGTGGGGTCCCCCATAAAATCCATATCAGATCCTTGTCCAAGCATGCAGGCTGGCATGTCAGGAAAGGGAGGGACAAGTGAGTGCCCCCCCTCCTGAATCATACCACGCCACATGCCCTCAACATGGGGGGGGGTGCTTTGGGGCAGGGGTGCTTTAAAGAGGAGTTCCAGTCTCCTGGGAAAAAAATAAAAGTCAGCAGCTATCAAAACTGTAGCTGCTGACTTTTAAAAAAACAGCCTCTCACCTGTCCCACAATCTAGCAGTGTACTCACCCCAGTCAGTTTCACCTACTGTCTTCTTTCCTCTGTGCCGGGATCTTCACTATGGGTGCCCACTGCGCATACGCGAGCAGCGCTGCGCATCGTGAATGGTGGATGCAGTCTTCAGAAGACTGCAGGGAGAGGGAGGTGAACTTCCATTTTCGACTGCCTAGGTGGTCAGAACAGAAGTGGGAGCAGGTACCTGTCAAAATCAGGTACCTGCTCCCCCCTGCTCATCAAAAGTGTCAATTCTTCAAGAGGAAGGGGGGGATGAAGTGGAGCTCTGCTTTAAGCACAATTACAGCTTAATGGATAAAGACCAAAATCACATTAACCCTTAAAAATATCAACCTTTGTCTCATATTTTTCACATAGTTTATAATTAGCAATGGCTTATTATTTTAAAGACAAAGATCTCTCCTTATGATGTATATAACAAAAATAAGGCAATGTACCCTTAAAATGCTAGAAGTGCAAAAGTTTAATGTATATACCTGACAAATTAGGAGCATGAGTAAAAATTTGCCTCAGGTTCTTAGCTGAAGTGAAACATATTTGGCTGACAACAAATTTCTACACTGTTCTTAATCTAATTAAGGTAAATATAGCTATAACTTGTCAGCATTTTACTTATGCATATCATAGCAACCAAACTGGCACTTTTCAGTATTTTATATTGCATAAATGTATGTTATTTATACTTATTTTTACTTAGCAAGTCACACCTAGAAACTAGACAAAGGTTCTCGGGGAAAAAAAAAAATATATATATATACAAAAACGGGATTGCTGCACAAACCGTATTTATTTTGAAATTTTCAAAAGGACATCAGCATGACATCCATAAAATCAGTCATACATAATGAACGTTTTCGGGCTATTGTAGATAACGCCCTTCCTCAGAAAATCATGCCTATCTAATGAATATACATATGGTAGTATATATACTCAATGAAATGATTAACAAGCTAATCATCTGGAATCAATCAAATAATCATTTATGTTTAACCAAATCTGTTATCACATACAATTTTTATCATCAAATGCAAATATAATTTTTTACAATTTAGGAATCTGAGTCACAGGTAGAAAGAAGATTTCACACTTTATGGAGTATGGACGCAGAAATCCTTAAATTAAAACGGAAAAATAAAAAATAAAGATAAAAAAATGAAAATGTCTATGAAGATATGCTAGAGCATTGAATACAACTTAAACATGGAAATGAACCAGTGTTTTTAGGACCCAAAAAGGTTACCCGGGGTAAAAAACACTGGTTCATTTCCATGTTTAAGTTGTATTCAATGCTCTAGCATGATAAAAGGGAAACGTTTTTCCCATCCACTGAAGGGTTATGATATTTTGATCAGAGATCACTATACCTGTCAGTAATCCTTTGTGGTGTATATTATAAAATGTCCTTGCTGGTCTCCTTTATGTGGGGGAGACCACACAGAAGGTTAAGGACCGCATAGCTCGTCATAAGTACTCCATTCGGGACAAACTAGTTAAACTTCCCCTGGCTAGACATTTTGTTGAGCGGGGACACACGGTGTCACAGCTAAAATTTATGGTGATAGATGGTGTCACCATAAATAGACGTGGTGGAGACAGAGAAAAGTCTCTAAGAAAGAAAGAAGTGGGTTGGATCCATTGGCTGGATACGCTCCAGCCAAAAGGGTTAAACTCTGATTTCGATTTGTATTTATTTTTATAGCACATATATATAATTTATATATTTTTTTAAATTCTAGAGTTATTTGAAATAGTTTTTGGAGAGGTGGTCAATGTCATTAATGTTATTTGCGTTATATATATTATTACAATTATTATTGTCTATTTTTTTCACATTTATCGGTATTCAGTGCAATAAGATTGGTGCTAGTTGTGGTGTGTATGGTCTTGTACAGAGATTGAATATGCACAATCTGCTGAAGAGGTATAGAGATTGTGCATAGTTCTACATATAAGATATAGGTATCCACTAAAGATCACATAATAAAGGTTAAATCCGCACATTTAAATACATATCTTCATAGATGTAACATTTTAACTTTTATACCTTTATTTTTTATTTTTCCGTTTTAATTTCAGGATTCCTGTGTCCATACTCCATAAAGTGTGAAATCTTCTTTCTACCTGTGACTTAGATTCCTAAATTGTAAAAAATTGTATTCGCATTTGATGATAAAAATTGTATGTGTATGTGATAACAGATTTGGTTAAACATAAATGATTATTTGATTGATTCCAGATGATTAGCTTGTTAATAATTTCATTGAGTATATAAACTACCATATGTATATTCATTAGATAGGCATGATTTTCTGAGGAAGGGCATTATCTACAATAGCCCGAAGACATTTATTATGGATGCCTGATTTTATGGATGTTATGCTGATGTCCTTTTGAAAATTTCAAAATAAATACAGTTTGTGCAGCAATCCCCTGTTTTTGGATTTTTTCTATGTCAAAGCCTGTGGGAGGGCTTGATTGCTACGCATGGCCATCTGAGACTGTAGTGCACCTCACCCTTCTGGTATATATATATATATATATATACAGTGCCTTGCAAAAGTATTCGGCCCCCTTGAACTTTTCAACCTTTTGCCACATTTCAGGCTTCAAACATAAAGATATAAAATTTAAATTTTTTGTGAAGAATCACCAACAAGTGGGACACAATTGTGAAGTGGAACAAAATCTATTGGATATTTTAAACTTTTTTAGCAAATAAAAAACTGAAAAGTGGTGCGTGCAAAATTATTCGGCACCTTTACTTTCAGTGCAGAAAACTCACTCCAGAAGTTTAGCGAGGATCTCTGAATGATCCAATGTTGTCCTAAATGACTGATGGTGATAAATAGGGATGAGCTTCGTGTTCGAGTCGAACCCATGTTCGACTCGAACATCGGCTGTTCGACCGTCCGTCGAATTGCGAACGTTATGGGCCGTTCGCGCCAAATTCGTGTGGCGCGTCACGGCCCATAATTCACTGCGGCATCGCAGTGCATTGCTGGCTGATGATTGGCCAAGCATGCACTATGACCCGCATGCTTGGCCAATCACAGCGCCGTCAGTAGAGAGAGCTGTAATTGGCCAAAGCCAGGGTGGCTTTGGCCAATTATGGCTCAGGGGATTTAGTACACGCCCCACACTATATAAGGCCGCCTGCACGGCGGCCCTGTGTAGTGTGTTCCGGTGTGCTGATAGAGAGAGAGACAGACAGTGTCATTTGATTTGAGAGCTAGATTAGGCTAGATCTGTTCCTGCTCTTTACATTTAGTGCAGTGCGTCCTGCTCACAGTGTTCAGCTAGATCTGTTCCTGCTCTTTACATTTAGTGCAGTGCGTCCTGCTCACAGTGTTCAGCTAGATCCGTTCCTGCTATTTACATTTAGTGCAGTGCGTCCTGCTCACAGTGTTCAGCTAGATCTGTTCCTGCTATTTACATTTAGTGCAGTCAGTGCGTCCTGCTCACAGTGTTCAGCTAGATCTGTTCCTGCTATTTACATTTAGTGCAGTGCGTCCTGCTCACAGTGTTCAGCTAGATCCGTTCCTGCTATTTACATTTAGTGCAGTCAGTGCGTCCTGCTCACAGTGTTCAGCTAGATCCGTTCCTGCTATTTACATTTAGTGCAGTCAGTGCGTCCTGCTCACAGTGTTCAGCTAGATCCGTTCCTGCTATTTACATTTAGTGCAGTGCGTCCTGCTCCCAGTGTTCAGCTAGATCCGTTCCTGCTATTTACATTTAGTGCAGTGCGTCCTGCTCACAGTGTTCAGCTAGATCCGTTCCTGCTATTTACATTTAGTGCAGTGCGTCCTGCTCACAGTGTTCAGCTAGATCCGTTCCTGCTATTTACATTTAGTGCAGTCAGTGCGTCCTGCTCACAGTGTTCAGCTAGATCCGTTCCTGCTATTTACATTTAGTGCAGTCAGTGCGTCCTGCTCACAGTGTTCAGCTAGATCCGTTCCTGCTATTTACATTTAGTGCAGTGCGTCCTGCTCACAGTGTTCAGCTAGATCCGTTCCTGCTATTTACATTTAGTGCAGTGCGTCCTGCTCACAGTGTTCAGCTAGATCCGTTCCTGCTATTTACATTTAGTGCAGTGCGTCCTGCTCACAGTGTTCAGCTAGATCCGTTCCTGCTATTTACATTTAGTGCAGTCAGTGTGTCCTGCTCACAGTGTTCAGCTAGATCCGTTCCTGCTATTTACATTTAGTGCAGTGCGTCCTGCTCACAGTGTTCAGCTAGATCCGTTCCTGCTATTTACATTTAGTGCAGTGCGTCCTGCTCACAGTGTTCAGCTAGATCCGTTCCTGCTATTTACATTTAGTGCAGTGCGTCCTGCTCACAGTGTTCAGCTAGATCCGTTCCTGCTATTTACATTTAGTGCAGTGCGTCCTGCTCACAGTGTTCAGCTAGATCCGTTCCTGCTATTTACATTTAGTGCAGTCAGTGCGTCCTGCTCACAGTGTTCAGCTAGATCCGTTCCTGCTATTTACATTTAGTGCAGTGCGTCCTGCTCACAGTGTTCAGCTAGATCCATTCCTGCTATTTACATTTAGTGCAGTGCGTCCTGCTCACAGTGTTCAGCTAGATCCGTTCCTGCTATTTACATTTAGTGCAGTCAGTGCGTCCTGCTCACAGTGTTCAGCTAGATCCGTTCCTGCTATTTACATTTAGTGCAGTGCGTCCTGCTCACAGTGTTCAGCTAGATCCGTTCCTGCTATTTACATTTAGTGCAGTGCGTCCTGCTCACAGTGTTCAGCTAGATCCGTTCCTGCTATTTACATTTAGTGCAGTGCGTCCTGCTCACAGTGTTCAGCTAGATCCGTTCCTGCTATTTACATTTAGTGCAGTGCGTCCTGCTCACAGTGTTCAGCTAGATCTGTTCCTGCTATTTACATTTAGTGCAGTGCGTCCTGCTCACAGTGTTCAGCTAGATCTGTTCCTGCTATTTACATTTAGTGCAGTCAGTGCGTCCTGCTCACAGTGTTCAGCTAGATCCGTTCCTGCTATTTACATTTACTGCAGTGCGTCCTGCTCACAGTGTTCAGCTAGATCTGTTCCTGCTATTTACATTTAGTGCAGTCAGTGCGTCCTGCTCACAGTGTTCAGCTAGATCCGTTCCTGCTATTTACATTTACTGCAGTGCGTCCTGCTCACAGTGTTCAGCTAGATCTGTTCCTGCTATTTACATTTAGTGCAGTGCGTCCTGCTCACAGTGTTCAGCTAGATCTGTTCCTGCTATTTACATTTAGTGCAGTCAGTGCGTCCTGCTCACAGTGTTCAGCTAGATCCGTTCCTGCTATTTACATTTAGTGCAGTGCGTCCTGCTCACAGTGTTCAGCTAGATCTGTTCCTGCTATTTACATTTAGTGCAGTCAGTGCGTCCTGCTCACAGTGTTCAGCTAGATCCGTTCCTGCTATTTACATTTAGTGCAGTGCGTCCTGCTCACAGTGTTCAGCTAGATCTGTTCCTGCTATTTACATTTAGTGCAGTGCGTCCTGCTCACAGTGTTCAGCTAGATCCGTTCCTGCTATTTACATTTAGTGCAGTCAGTGCGTCCTGCTCACAGTGTTCAGCTAGATCCGTTCCTGCTATTTACATTTAGTGCAGTGCGTCCTGCTCACAGTGTTCAGCTAGATCCGTTCCTGTTATCTTCCTACTGACAGGCAGGCTTGTCTGGTTACAGTATATAAAGCTACCTGAAGAAAATTACAGGTGTTCTATCCCAGCTTAGTGCAGCTACAGGCCATTAGTATGTCTGGAAGGCCAAGAAGGAGAGGCAGACAGTCACAAGCCAATAAGAGAGGGCAAGCAGGCTCTGTGTCTAGTGCTGGTCGTGGAGACGGTGCATCCTCATCAGCACGTGGCCATGGGACACGCTTGGCCTTTTTTTCGGCAGCTGGCCGTGTTGAGCCGCAACATGCAGAAAACTTGGTCGAGTGGATGACCAAGCCGTCCTCATCCTCCTCATCCTCTCTCACCCATGCCCAGGGTGCTTTGTCTGGCAAAGCAGCGGCCTCTTCCCTCAGCTCAATGTCATCAGTGACTCCTTCCCTAGCTCCACCATGTCCTCATGAGGATTCCCTCGAACTGTTTGACCACAGTGTTGGGTACATGCTCCAGGAGGATGCCCAGCGTTTGGAAGGCTCTGATGATGATACTGAGCTCGATGAAGGCAGTAACATGAGCACGGACAGAGGGGGTGCCCAAGAAGGACAGCAATCTGGCAGTCATGCTCCCCCTGCTGCAGCATACTGCCAGGTTTGCTCCAGTGATGAGGAGGGAGGGGATGATGAGGTCACTGACTCAACGTGGGTGCCTGATAGGAGAGAGGAGGAGGAGGAGGAGGAGGAGGCGGCACATCACCAACGAGGCAGGATGCCCTCCAGGGGCCAGCCTAAGTGCAGCACATTGACTGCATCACACCCCAAAGCTCCACATGTGCAGGGCGCTGCAGTCTCTGCGCGTTATTCAAAAAGTTCTTTGGTGTGGGCTTTTTTGAGACGAGTGCATCAGATCGCACCGCTGCTATTTGCAACATATGTCTCAAGCGTATCTCGCGTGGCCAAAACATCTCCCGCTTGGGTACCACATGCTTGACCAGACATATGTTGACCTGCCATGCAGTTCGTTGGCAAGCATATCTAAAAGACCCACACCAAAGAACAAAGAGGATCTCTCCTTGCTCCTCATCAGCTGAGATTTCCAACCCCACTAGACCTTCAGTCCTCTCTGAGACCTGCAGTGAGAGGAATGAAGGTGTAGAATTAGGTGTGTCACAGCCAAGTACTTGTGGGCAATCTGCTTTTGGTACACCGACGCCAGATTGTACCAGGCAAATTTCCCTGCCCCAGCTGCTGCACCGCCGAAAGAAGTTTGCTCCCAGCCATCCACATGCCCAGCGGTTGAATGCTAGCTTGGCAAAATTGCTAGCACTTCAACTGCTGCCTTTTCAGTTGGTAGACTCTGCCCCCTTCCGTGAGTTTGTGGAATGTGCGGTTCCTCAGTGGCAGGTACCCAAACGCCACTTTTTCTCACGGAAGGCGATTCCAGCTCTCTACCGGCATGTGGAAGGCAATGTCCATGCCTCGCTGGACAGGGCGGTCAGCGGTAAGGTGCATATTACCGCTGACTCATGGTCCAGCAGGCATGGACAGGGACGTTACTTAAGTTTCACGGCGCATTGGGTGACTCTGCTGGCAGCTGGGAAGGATGCAGGACAAGGTGCAGTAGTGTTGGAGGTTGTTCCGCCACCACGCCTCCAAAATGCTGATTGTGACACACCTCTCTCCTCCACCCCCTCCTCTTCTTCTTCCTCCATGGCCTCTTCCTCGGAACCAGCGGTGCTCCGTAGGCGTTCAAGGGGCTACGCAAGTACGCAGGCCAAAAGATGCCATGCGGTGCTTGAGCTGGTGTGCTTGGGGGACAGGAGCCACACTGGGGCAGAGGTTCTGTCAGCTCTGCAGGGGCAGGTTCAGAGGTGGTTGACGCCACGCCAACTTAAGGCAGGAATGGTGGTTTGCGACAATGGCACCAACCTCCTCTCTGCCCTCCGACAGGGACAACTGACCCATGTGCCCTGTTTGGCTCACGTCCTTAACTTGGTGGTGCAGCGGTTCTTGGGCAGGTACCCGGGCTTACAGGATGTCCTGAGGCAGGCCAGGAAAGTCTGTGTGCATTTCCGCCGGTCATATAATGCCAGTGCTCGGCTGACGGACCTCCAAAAGGAGTTTAACCTGCCCAAGAACCGCCTAATCTGTGACATGCCCACCAGGTGGAACTCGACATTGGCCATGCTGCAGCGGCTGCACACGCAGCAGAGGGCCATAAATGAGTACCTGTGCGACTATGGCACCAGGACAGGGTCAGGGGACCTTGGTTTTTTTTCCCCACACCAGTGGGCCATGATCAGGGATGCATGCACTGTCCTGTCACCATTCGAGGAGGCCACGAGGATGGTGAGCACTGACAGTGCATGCATCAGTGACACTGTCCCCCTTGTCCACCTGTTGGAGCACACGCTGCGTGGAATAATGGACATGGCATTTGAGGCAGAACAGAGGCAGGAAGAGGAGGACTTCCTTAGCTCTCAAGGCCCCCTTTATCCAGACAGTGTTCCTGCGTGCCCGCCGATCACACAGGAAGAGGACGAGGAGGAGGAGGAGGAGGAAGATTGTGTCAGTATGGAGGTGGAGCCTGGCACTCAGCATCAGCAGTCTTTAAGGGATCAGTCCCAAGGAACACATGGACTTGTACGTGGCTGGGAGGAGGTGGCTGCGGACGTTGTTGTCCTTAGTGACCCAGAGGACTCCGGACCGAATGCCTCAGCAAACCTACGCTGCATGGCCTCCCTGATCCTGCAAAGCCTGCGTAAGGATCCTCGTATTCGTGGTATCAAGGAGAAGGACCAATACTGGCTGGCAACCCTCCTTGATCCACGTTACAAGGGTAAGGTTGCGGACCTTATCTTGCCATCGCAGAGGGAGCAAAGGATGAAACATCTTCGGGAGGCCTTGCAGAAAGGTCTGTGCAACGCGTTCCCAGAGACTGGGAGGTTACAAACTCCTGTTTCTGGACAACGTGTTGCTGAGGCTTCGGTCAGTCAAAGAAGGAGCGGTGGAGAAGGTGGCCGTCTGACCGATGCGTTCAGACAATTTTTTGGTCCGCAGCCCCAAGGTATGATCGGTTCCAGCAACCATCGCCAGCGTCTGTTTTACATGGTGCAGGAATACCTAGGGGCAAGATCAGACTTGGACACCTTTCCCACCGAAAATCCTCTGGGTTACTGGGTCTTGAGGATGGATCACTGGCCAGAGCTTGCACAGTATGCAATTGAGCTACTGGCCTGTCCTGCATCCAGCGTTCTTTCGGAACGCACATTCAGTGCTGCTGGAGGCGTGGTAACCGATCACAGGGTGCGTCTGTCCACTGACTCGGTCGATCGGCTGACCTTCATAAAAATGAATCAGTCTTGGATCACCACCAGCTACCAAGCACCTGATGCTGATGTAACTGAATAATTTTTTTCAGATCCCTTCAAAGACTGCCTATGCTGATGCTGAGTGACTATCCCTGAGTAATTATCCTCTTCCTCCTCAATCATCACGCTGATAGCTTGTAAGAACATTTTTGGTTCTGGGCGCCACCACCAGTGCCTAAGGCACAATTTTTCAGCCCCTGTATAACAGGGGCGTGTAATTACAATTTTTGATGTAATACTTTGCAGCAGGGCTCGTTCCTGCATTCCAACTAGAGTGTCTGTGAGGGGTTGCAGTGTTGTGGCACCAGCACCAGTGCCTAAGGCCCAATTTTTCTGCCCCTGTCTAACAGGGGCGTGTAATTACAATTTTTGATGCAATACTTTGCAGCAGGGCTCGTTCCTGTGTTCCAACTAGAGTGTCTGTGAGGGGTTGCAGTGTTGTGGCACCAGCACCAGTGCCTAAGGCCCAATTTTTCTGCCCCTGTCTAACAGGGGCGTGTAATTACAATTTTTGATGCAATACTTTGCAGCAGGGCTCGTTCCTGCGTTCCAACTAGAGTGTCTGTGAGGGGTTGCAGTGTTGTGGCACCAGCACCAGTGCCTAAGGCCCAATTTTTCTGCCCCTGTCTAACAGGGGCGTGTAATTACAATTTTTGATGCAATACTTTGCAGCAGGGCTCGTTCCTGCGTTCCAACTAGAGTGTCTGTGAGGGGTTGCAGTGTTGTGGCACCAGCACCAGTGCCTAAGGCCTAATTTTTCAGCTCCTGTTCAACAGGGGCATGTAATTACAATTCTTGATCCAATATTTCACAGCAGGGCCCTGTGAGGGCTTACAGTGTTTTGGCCACAGCAACACCTAAGGCCCAAATTTCTGCTGAGTATATAGGGCAGGACCCTACTTTCAAACATCTAACTTACAAACGACTCCTACTTGCAAACGGAAGGAGACAACAGGAAGTGAGATGAAATCTACCCCTAGGAAGGGAAATTCTCTCATGTAAGAGTTAATATGGGAAAACAATTTCTCCTTTCCACTGATGCTTTCCAATCCTTGTTCCACAAAAAAACCCAAATTTTCAAAAAACATTTTTCATTGGGACAAAAAAGTGAGGTGAAATCTTCTGAAGAGGAGGAAAGACGCAAAACAAATGTCACAGGGGTGATAACCCTTCCCTATGTTTTCCAAAAAGCTTAGAAAAGATTTTTTGGCTGGAGCTAAACACGTTAAAAATGTTCAAAATTACAAACAGATTCTACTTAACAACAAACCTACAGTCCCTGTCTTGTTTGCACCGCCTGTATACTGCTGTTCAGAGTATATAGGGACCTTTCCTTATTTTAATTTGGGTGCGGGGTTCCCCTTAATATCCATACAAGACCCAAAGGGCCTGGTAATGGACTGGGGGGTACCCATGCCGTTTGTCTCACTGATTTTCATCCATATTGCCAGGACCCGACATGACATTAAACCCGCAAGCAGTTTTAAATGAGATTTTTTCCTTTAAAAATGACATTTGGTGCAGGGACTGTTCTAAACATGGGAAACACGCGTCACTTTACAGGCATACTATAGACACCCCCCAGGTACGATATTTAATGGAATATTTCACTTTTTTTTTTTTACTTTAAGCATCATTAAAATCACTGCTCCCGAAAAAACGGCCGTTTTTAAAAGTTTTTTTTGCATTGATACATGTCCCCTGGGGTAGGACCCGGGTCCCCACACCCTTTTTAGGACAATACCATGCAAATTAGCCTTTAAAATGAGCACTTTTGATTTCGAACGTTCGAGTCCCATAGACGTCAATGGGGTTCTAACGTTCGTGCGAACTTGCGGTCCGTTCGCGGGTTCTGGTGCGAACCGAACCGGGGGGTGTTCGGCTCATCCCTAGTGATAAATAGAATCCACCTGTGTGTAATCAAGTCTCTGTATAAATGCACCTGCTCTGTGATAGTCTCAGGGTTCTGTTGAAAGCGCAGAGAGCATCATGAAGACCAAGGAACACACCAGGCAGGTCCGTAATACTGTTGTGGAGAAGTTTAAAGCCGGATTTGGATACAAAAAGATTTCCCAAGCTTTAAACATCCCAAGGAGCACTGTGCAAGCGATCATTTTGAAATGGAAGGAGTATCAGACCACTGCAAATCTACCAAGACCTGGCTGTCCCTCTAAACTTTCAGCTCAGACAAGGAGAAGACTGATCAGAGATGCAGCCAAGAGGCCCATGATCACTCTGGATGAACTGCAGAGAACTACAGCTGAGGTGGGAGAGTCTGTCCATAGGACAACAATCAGTCGTACACTGCACAAATCTGCCCTTTATGGAAGAGTGGCAAGAAGAAAGCTATTTCTCAAAGATATCCATAAAAAGTCTCGTCTAAAGTTTGCCACAAGCCACCTGGGAGACACACCAAACATGTGGAAGAAGGTGCTCTGGTCCGATGAAACCAAAATCGAACTTTTTGGCCACAATGCAAAACGATATGTTTGGCGTAAAAGCAACACAGCTCATCACACTCAACACACCATCCCCACCGTAAAACATGGTGGTGGCAACATCATGGTTTGGGCCTGCTTTTCTTCAGCAGGGACAGGGAAGATGGTTAAAATTGAGGGGAAGATGGATGCAGCCAAATACAGGACCATTCTGGATGAAAACCTGTTGGAGTCTGCAAAAGACCTGAAACTGGGACGGAGATTTATCTTCCAACAAGACAATGATCCCAAACATACAGCAAAATCTACAAAGGAATGGTTCACAAATAAACGTATCCAGGTGTTAAAATGGCCAAGTCAAAGTCCAGACCTGAATCCAATCGAGAATCTGTGGAAAGAGCTGAAAACTGCTGTTCACAAACGCTCTCCATCCAACCTCACTGAGCTTGAGCTGTTTTGCAAGGAATAATGGGCAAGAATTTCAGTCTCTCAATGTGCAAAACTGATAGAGACATACCCCAAGCGACTTGCAGCTGTAATCACAGCAAAAGGTGGCTCTACAAAGTATTAACGCAAGGGGGCCGAATAATTTTGCACGCCCCACTTTTCATTTTTTTATTAGTTAAAAAAGTTTCAACAATCCAATAGATTTCGTTCCACTTCACAATTGTGTCCCACTTGTTGGTGATTCTTCACAAAAAATAAAAATGTTATATGTTTATGTTTGAAGCCTGAAATGTGGTAAAAGGTTGAAAAGTTCAAGGGGGCCGAATACTTTCGCAAGGCACTGTATATTTATGGTTGGAGCCCTATGTCCGATATGGACATAGATAACATTTGTAGTTAATATAAAACTTACCATCGGAATTAGACCTGGAAGTGTGGACTTACCATATGAAATGGACCTGAATGTGTGCCTTGGTCTGCTGGTCGGTATGCCAAAATAAGGGGGCATACCCTAGTTTAAGAAATGATTATTCTGTAGAGAGAAATGAATGAAATGAATAAATGAAATGAATGCCTTGAAATGGGGATGGGAGGGTGGGTATCGCGCACAGGAAACCGACAAGCACCACAGGTGAGCAGGCTGCTTAAATACCCCCCGGGCTCCTCCCATAAATTCAGGCCACCATACTGGCCTTCCTACTTATGGTTGGAGCCCTATGTCCGATATGGACATAGATAACATTTGTAGTTAACATAAAACTTACCATCGGAATTAGACCTGGAAGTGTGGACTTACCATATGAAATGGACCAGAAAGTGTGCCTTGGTCTGCTGGTCGGTATGCCAAAATAAGGGGGCAAAAACATTCAGGTAGGGGTGTAGTTTTATTAGTTTTGGCTTTATTTATTTGAGCAAGTTTGGTGAATGCTTGTGCTGTTTCCACCTAAGGAGTGGGGACGTACCGGGCGAGGTAGGCAGAGTTTCACCTGCTAAGTCTCTTAATGACGTGGTCTGGGACCCATGCCGAAATGCTGCCAAGGCTGCCCTGATACTAAAGAGTGACCGGAGTACTGACTGGGGTCGAGGTGTAGGCAGCGTAGAAGAACCCCCAGGTGTTTGATGAAGTGGCAGGCACTCGAGGGTTGCCCCAAAAAGTTATTGGGGACTAGAGTTTGAGTGTTCCGGTAGGAGTGACAGTAGGCGATCGAGTATGGTTACTGGCCCCCGGACGTTGTTTATTTTATAGAGATGGATGTCTATCCTGGAGCTTGATTGCTGGATTTTGGACACTGCAAGGTGGAGGATGAAATGGTGTTGGTAGCGAGCCAACTACACAGAACTTGGCCTGTGGGATTGCTGCGGGTAAACTCGCTGGGCCGCCAGAACCCGTGTTAGGCTAAGTAAATGGCTGCTTGTATGACCAAACCGGGGAGAAGGCCAAATAGCGAACTGGTTAATATGATAGACATGCCCCAGAAGATGGCAGCCTGGAACGAACATGCAGTGGACATTAAACTGGTGTTGCCAAGATAATTACACCAGCCTGCGCAGGAAGGACATAACAGAGTGATGCGGACCTGGCTTCATTAAGAGGCTTGCCATTTGACCGGATGTCGGTGGCAAGTAGGGATGAGCTTCGAGTTCGAGTCGAACTCATGTTCTACTCGAACATTGGCTGTTCGCAAGTTCGCCGAACAGCGAACAATTTGGGGTGTTCGCGGCAAATTCGAATGCCGCGGAACACCCTTTAAAAGTCTATGGGAGAAATCAAAAGTGCTAATTTTAAAGGCTTATATGCAAGTTATTGTCATAAAAAGTGTTTGGGGACCCGGGTCCTGCCCCAGGGGACATGGATCAATGCAAAAAAAAGTTTTAAAAACGGACGTTTTTTCAGGAGCAGTGATTTTATTAATGCTTAAAGTCAAACAATAAAAGTGTAATATCCCTTTAAATTTCGTACCTGGGGGGTGTCTATAGTATGCCTGTAAAGGGGCGCATGTTTCCTGTGTTTAGAACAGTCTGACAGCAAAATGACATTTGGAAGGAAAAAACTCATTTAAAACTACCCGCGGCTATTGCATTGCCGACAATACACATAGAAGTTCATTGATAAAAACGGCATGGGAATTCCCCACAGGGCAACCCCGAACCAAAATAATAAAAAAAAAATGATGTGGGGGTCCCCCTAAATTCCATACAAGGCCCTTCAGGTCTGGTATGGATATTAAGGGGAACCCCAGCCAAAATTTAAAAAAAAAATTGACGTGGGGTTCCCCCTAAATTCCATACCAGACCCTTCAGGTCTGGTATGGATTTTAAGGGGAACCCCGCGCCAAAAAAAAAAAAAAAAAAACGGCGTGGGGTCCCCCTAAAAATCCATACCAGACCCTTATCCGAGCACGCAACCTGGCAGGCCGCAGGAAAAGAGGGGGGGACGAGAGTGTGGCCCCCCCCCCTCCTGAACCGTACCAGGCCACATGCCCTCAACATTGGGAGGGTGCTTTGGGGTAGCCCCCCAAAACACCTTGTCCCCATGTTGATGAAGACAAGGGCCTCATCCCCACAACCGTGGCCGGTGGTTGTGGGGGTCTGCGGGCGGGGGGCTTATCGGAATCTGGAAGCCCCCTTTAACAAGGGGACCCCCAGATCCCGGCCCCCCCCTGTGTGAAATGGTAAGGGGGTACTTACCCCTACCATTTCACTAAAAAACTGTCAAAAATGTTAAAAATGACAAGAGACAGTTTTTGACAATTCCTTTATTTAAATGCTTCTTCTTTCTTCCTTCATCTTCTTCTTCTTCTGGTTCTTCTGGCTCTTCTGGTTCTTCCTCTGGCGTTCTCGTCCAGCATCTCCTCCGCAGCGTCTTCTATCTTCTTCTCCTCGGGCCGCTCCGCACCCATGGCATGAGGGGGGAGGCTCCCGCTCTTCTCTTCATCTTCTTCTTCATCTTCATCTTCTTCTTCTTCTTCTTCTTCTTCTTCTCTTCTTCATTTCTTCTGCGGGCCGCTCCGCATCCATGCATGGAGGGAGGCTCCCGCTGTGTGACGGCGTCTCTTCGTCTGACGGTTCTTAAATAACGGGGGGCGGGGCCATCCGGTGACCCCGCCCCCCTCTGACGCACGGTGAATTGACGGGACTTCCCTGTGATGTCACGGGGAATGCCACAGGGAAGTCCCGTCATGTCCCGTGCGTCAGAGGGGGGCGGGGTCACCGGGTGGCCCCGCCCCCTGTTATTTAAGAACCGTCAGACGAAGAGACGCCGTCACACAGCGGGAGCCTCCCTCCATGCATGGATGCGGAGCGGCCCGCAGAAGAAATGAAGAAGGAAGAAGAGATGAAGAAGAGAAGAAGAAGAAGAAGAAGATGAAGAAGGAGATGAAGATGAAGAAGAAGATGAAGAGAAGAGCGGGAGCCTCCCCCCTCATGCCATGGGTGCGGAGCGGCCCGAGGAGAAGAAGATAGAAGACGCCGCGGAGGAGATGCTGGACGAGAACGCCGGAGGAAGAACCAGAAGAGCCAGAAGAACCAGAAGAAGAAGAAGATGAAGGAAGAAAGAAGAAGCATTTAAATAAAGGAATTGTCAAAAACTGTCTCTTGTCATTTTTAACATTTTTGACAGTTTTTTAGTGAAATGGTAGGGGTAAGTACCCCCTTACCATTTCACACAGGGGGGGGGCCGGGATCTGGGGGTCCCCTTGTTAAAGGGGGCTTCCAGATTCCGATAAGCCCCCCGCCCGCAGACCCCCACAACCACCGGCCACGGTTGTGGGGATGAGGCCCTTGTCTTCATCAACATGGGGACAAGGTGCTTTGGGGGGCTACCCCAAAGCACCCTCCCAATGTTGAGGGCATGTGGCCTGGTATGGTTCAGGAGGGGGGGGGCCGCACTCTCGTCCCCCCCTCTTTTCCTGCGGCCTGCCAGGTTGCGTGCTCGGATAAGGGTCTGGTATGGATTTTTAGGGGGACCCCACGCCGTTTTTTTTTTTTTTTGGGCGCGGGGTTCCCCTTAAAATCCATACCAGACCTGAAGGGTCTGGTATGGAATTTAGGGGGAACCCCACGTCAATTTTTTTTTTTAATTTTGGCTGGGGTTCCCCTTAATATCCATACCAGACCTGAAGGGCCTTGTATGGAATTTAGGGGGACTCCCACATCATTTTTTTTTTTTAATTTTGGTTCGGGGTTGCCCTGTGGGGAATTCCCATGCCGTTTTTATCAATGAACTTCTATGTGTATTGTCGGCAATGCAATAGCCGCGGTAGTTTTAAATGAGTTTTTTCCTTCAAAATGTCATTTTGCTGTCAGACTGTTCTAAACACGGGAAACATGCGCCCCTTTACAGGCATACTATAGACACCCCCCAGGTATGAAATTTAAAGGGATATTACACTTTTATTGTTTGACTTTAAGCATTATTAAAATCACTGCTCCTGAAAAAACGGCCGTTTTTAAAACTTTTTTTTGCATTGATCCATGTCCCCTGGGGCAGGACCCAGGTCCCCAAACACTTTTATTGACAATAACTTGCATATTAGCCTTTAAAATTAGCACTTTTGATTATTCATGTTCGTGTCCCATAGACTTTAACGGTGTTCGCGTGTTCGAACGAATTTTTTTCCTGTTCGCATGTTCTGGTGCGAACCGAACAGGGGGGTGTTCGGCTCATCCCTAGTGGCAAGCCACGGCCTGTCCTGTCCAGATAAGACCCTAAAGTTAAGCGGCTGCCATGACCGGGTGTAGCTTGAAGAGGGAGGAAGTCCGGGTAAACCCGGGGTTTAGGAGTGTCTCTGGGGGCCATGTACTTGTAAACCGATGATGGCCAAAAATTGTCGCGATGCCTGTGGTGGCTGTGGCATCTGTCACTACCTGGGGTGACAAGGGCGACGTAGATGGTATAATCATTGATACACCAATCTACGTAGTACGGGACCTTCCGACATTGATAGGTCTGCATTGTCAGGAAAGACTGCAGCTACTTCTTAGTACACACCCGTGTATGGGTGAAGTCTTGGGGAACTAACCTGATACGGGTCAGCTTGTCAAGGGGGAGGCTGGCCTGCGTGGAGTTTGTTAATTTGGAGGAGGTTATTGTAGACCTTGGTTCTGGTTGTTGAGTTTTAGAGACTACAAGCTGAAGGACATAATGGTATTACCAGCGAGTCAAGTAATGTCTGCATAGTACCTGGCTGCCTGTGCCCGTACAAGTGAATTTGTTAGGCCGTAGAAAACCACAGAGGGCCAGGTAGATGGCTGCTTGTATGACTAGACTGGCGAATGTCTGAGGTTTTGACATGTCCCTGAAGATGGCAGTTGTGATGGGCAAGCGTTTGCTGTTAGCTATGGGCTGATGCTTCTAGACGCCACGTAGAAAGGATCCTACTGTATGAGCCGTAAACACGGATGACTCTCTGGGGTCCTGTAAGGGCAAGAAATGCTGGATGCTGGCTAGGTATAGCCTGATAGCGTTATGAGGAGCCAGCTGTGTGTGGCAATACGATACCTGGTACAGGATGTAACCTGAACTCAACTGACCTAGGCGAGAAATGATACAGAAATTGATGAGTGGCTCGTATGAAGATGCCACTGGAGACAACTGGCCGATTAAGTGCCACTGAAGAATGATGTGTGGGGGGGCGTGGCCTGGACATGGCTGAATAGAGACGTGAGTTGTGTGAGCTCCCGGCCGTCTCCCCTCACCGCAGCTAATCCAGCCGTTTTTTGCAAGCTATGCAAGCATCTAGAAAGAGAACCGGGAAGAGGAGCGGTAAACAGCCTAAAATAACCCCACAGCAGCCCTCTCCTAACGAACTAAGGAGGAGATTTCAACTCTCCCTGCTCGGCTCGCCGGAATTCAAGATGGCGGCGCCACGAGGAGACAGTGCAGAGAAACAGACAGCGAGCGGATCTGTGTCACCGCAGAGAGACTCACAAGCAAGCAGTTATGAGGGCCTCCCTCTGGATCTCCGTTTTGGCCTCGGTGAGTCATCGCAACCCATTTTTCAAATCCCCAGAGGAGATGAGGAGCTGCGCTCCATATTGCTAGCACTACCCACTAAAGCTGACATTACAGCCCTTATAGCAACAGTAGAAGCATCACATAAGAAAGAAATGCAAACTGTAAAAGCTGAGGTGCGCGCATTAAACTCCAGAATAGAGGCAGGGGAGAGCTCTCTGGTAACGTTGGAACGCCGCATGTCAGCCATAGAAAGCAAACAGGAGACGCAGACAGAGACACTACAAGAACAAGCACTGAGATTGGAGGAAATTGAGGACCGAAGTCGCAGGAACAACCTGCGACTCCGGGGTCTACCAGAAGCTACGGGCCCGGAGGATTTGATGGACACAGCTGTAGCCATCTTCCGCAGCCTCCCAGGGATTGACCTACCTGACCGCATTGAAATAGACAGGATCCACAGGGCCCTAGGCCCGAAACCCACTGACCCCCTGAGACCCAGAGACGTGATCTGTAGGGTTCACCACTATATCCATAAAGAGCAGATCCTGCGGAAGGCCTGGGAAGCGGAAGATCCGGAGCTAGATGGGGCTACAGTCAAAATTCTCCCGGACATCTCGCGTGCAACTTTACAAAGACGTGCGATAATGAAACCCCTTCTGGACTTAGCTAGGCGTAAAGGGGCGACATATAGATGGGGATACCCTCTGTCTGCCACATTCAGAAAAAATCAGAGGTCTTTCACTCTCCGCAAACCAGACGCACTACCAGCCTTATTCACCTTCCTGGATGCAGATCCAATCGCTGTGCCAGACTGGCTGGGCCCTCTCCCAGGACCACCGGGACGGCTAACTGCGCCTAACATGGGACAGAACTTCCAGCCAAGACGGCAAAGAAATCGCCGTCAATCCAGGGCCTCTTCCCAAGAAGACACACGCGAGTCCTGAAACATGAGCACCCCTTGTAAAGTTTAGGAATTTCATTTCCATTAACTTTTTTCTTTCTCTTCCTGGTCAAAGTAACAATGACTGAGTTCCTTGTTCTTTTCAAGTTTTGAAAGTATGGGTTAAACCTTTCCTAAAAGGAGCACTAATCCGCCCAGGATCTACAGACCTTGTGGGACACTCAGAGGAGTCCATTTTCTGAGCGGCTTTTAAAGTGACTCACAGAGTAAAATGGAGACTATGCCCCTAAACTGGACACATTCAATGAAAACCACATGACCCAGGAACTGTTACCCCAATCTGTGAAGCTACAACGCTGACAAGCAAGGTTGATCACTTTGCCTATCTAAAGTCGTACTTGAACCTACGGGACTACCTGCAGCCACCCTGAGGGTCTACGAGGAACTTCGGTTTGCTGCTCCGGACTCATTATTGGAAAAGAAGCAGCTATGAGATACCCTTGAACACTTGTTCTTACCCAAATACAGGTGATATGATGGCTTACAGAACCAGGTTGAGATGGTTCAGTGGGAGAACATTTCAGCTCCTCTTTGGTGGAGTGATGAGATGCCTACCCGGTAACCATAGAATGAGACCTCATGCAGGACTTTCATTTTTTGGGATGATATACATATTTACGCATAGAAAGGTTTGAATGGGTTAGATATCTCAGACAAAACCAACAGGAAAAGATATGAGGTAAATGTCATTAGATGACGTAAGGAGAATTTAACCCAGGTTAAGTTATATACATGTTTAAGTTTACTTGAGGCTTTAATTTTGTTTATATTCAGTTACATTACAAAAAACCAACCACGAGGGTTAACTGTTTGGTATTATAGAACTTTAGAGACTCAATGATCAAACGAAATGCATAGCTTTTTTCAGGATTAACTTTGATGGACATGGTGGGGCGGGGGGATAGACGGGAAGCTCAGTTCTCTGAGCCTTGTTTTACCTCGCTTCCAACTAGGCCAGCATATATCTGCGGGAGGCAAAATTTGTGTCCCCTGGCAGTTATATGCAGAAAAAAAACACCCCCTTAATCTAGGGGGAAAGACTATAGACAGGACACTAGGCCCTGTCTGTGTTTGGTAAACCTTTTGGTTACTTTTCTTTTTTCTAACTCTCCTCTTTTATTCTCTATACTTACCTTCCCCTTCCTCCCTCAACTTCATCCCTACCCTCCCTCCCCCCCTCCTCTCCCTCCTCCCCCATCCCAACACAATATGGCTGTAAGCAAGATTAATGTGATGTCCCTTAATGTAAAAGGACTTAACATACCCGAGAAGAGATGCATGTTACTAAACGACTTAAAACGAAACCGTACAGACGTAGCCTTCCTCCAAGAGACACATTTCAAGACCAACAGACTGCCATACTTACAAAATAGACACTTCCCGACTGCTTTCCACTCCATGAACCCAGATTCCAAATCTAAAGGTGTCTCCATCCTCATTTCAAATAAGATCCCATGGCAACTCCAGAGTTCCTTGATAGACCCGACAGGAAGATACATCTTCCTCAAAGGCACAATCGGAACTATAAAAGTAACACTGGCAACCCTATATGCCCCCAATGAACAACAAGCCACATTCCTACAAGAAACACTAGAGAAACTACAAGACTTTAAAGACGGACACTTGATTCTGGGAGGAGACTTTAACACCCCCTTGATCCCCTCTATGGACACGTCGTCAGGCACAACATCAGTACCACCAAACCAACTTAAAAGGATAGCTAAAACGTTCCATAACTCACAACTGATAGACATATGGCGATTACAACACACGGGAGAGAAGGACTTTTCCTTCTATTCCCACATACATCAAGTCTATACCAGAATAGACTATTTCATGATTCCTCATTCACAACTTCATGCTGTTGAACAAACATCAATTGGCAACAGGACATGGTCAGATCATGCACCAATATTTCTGAGTTACCGCCTATCAGATACTCACTCGCCCAGACATCGTTTCTGGCGACTTAACGAAAGCCTACTACAAATACCAGAAGTACTAGCAGATGTGACTAAAACTCTAAATCAGTATTTTCAAGAGAATGACCAAATAGACTGTGACCCAGGGATACTGTGGGAGGCACATAAGGTAGTTTTGAGAGGTACCCTTATCTCGCATGGAGCCCGCATTAAAAAGGAAAAGAATAAAATTCTCTCCCAACTCCTGCAGGAACTGACCACTTTAGAAGCCAGACACAAACATGCCCCGACCCAAGCGTCAGAAACACAGTTATCGACCATTAGACTACAAATCACAGATATCCTACAATACAGAGCAAAGGCGGCCCTACAGAGCGGCCGAACAAAAAATTACGAATTTGGGGATAAATGTGGAAAACTTTTAGCTAACACGATCAGAAGCCATAACCAGTCGACATATATCCCCCACATTACCACATCAGGCGGTAAAAAAGCATCCCTACCTACACATATATCTGAGGAATTCCGGCAGTTCTATTCTAAATTGTACAATCTATCACAGGGAACCCCCCCCAATGCAATGATTGAGGAATACATTCGTTCCTCCCAAATGCCAACTCTTGCTCGAGAGCTAAGTGAAGAATTAGAATCGCCCATAACCATAACAGAAATCCAGAATGCCATAAAGACAATGAAACCAAATAAAGCCCCAGGCCCAGACGGCTATACATTACAATATTACAAAATCTTTTTACCTATTCTGGGACCCAGATTAGCTACATTATATAACAAAATTGGAACGGGGGCAGTCTTCGCAAGGGATACTTTAGGAGCCCACATTTCGTTAATCCACAAAGAAGGTAAAGATCCGACAGCATGCGGGAGCTACAGGCCCATTTCTTTATTGAATCTAGACCTCAAGATCTTTACTAAAGTTCTTGCTGTCAGGTTGGCGCAGCACCTCCAGAATCTTATTCACCTGGACCAGGTCGGTTTCATACCCTCCAGGGAAGCTAGAGACAGTACTACGAAAGTGCTGAATCTGCTATATATATCTAGATCCAAGAAGACCCCTTGTGTCCTTATTAATACAGACGCAGAAAAGGCCTTCGACCGTGTCAGTTGGCCTTTTATGAACGCGGTACTCCGACACATAGGCTTGGGGGAGGTGATGCTCAACCGGATAGCGGGTATTTACTCTAATCCCACAGCACGAGTAAAAACGAACGGTATCCTTTCGGACTCCCTTACAATTACAAACGGGACAAGACAGGGATGCCCCCTGTCCCCTCTCCTATTTGCACTCTCTCTCGAGCCATTTCTTTCCAACATCAGGCTGAATCCTAACATACACGGAATATCAGTAGGACCCCTGCAACATAAAGTATCTGCGTATGCAGATGATTTACTTTTCTCGTTAACAGACCCAATAGTATCACTACCCAACCTACTAAAAGAATTTGAAACGTATGGGAAAGTGTCAAATTTAAAAATTAATTTTTCAAAATCAGAAGCCATGGGTATATCTATACCAACCACCGACCTTACAAAATTACAATCAAACTTTAGGTTCAAGTGGACTACTTCTGCCCTGACTTATTTGGGGACGAAAATACCTCCAGACCCGGCACTGATATACGACTGTAACTTCCCCCCCTTATTAACGAGAGTCAGACTTCTATTGGAAGAATGGAATAGGGGTCTGCACTCCTGGTTTGGGAGGTGCAATCTAATTAAAATGTGTATACTGCCCAAGTTTCTGTACCTGTTTCAAGCCCTGCCAATCAAAATACCCCCTATATACTTCAGACGCGTCCAGACTCTTTTCACTCGTTTTGTTTGGGCTAATAAGAAACCACGCATTCCCAGAATACAATTATCCAGGCCAAAACAACACGGAGGGATAGCACTTCCGGACATCCGGAGATACTATTTTGCAACACATTTAAGTAGAGTAATAGACTGGATTAGGAACAAAAATCATAAATTATGGACACAAATTGAACAACAGCAAACAGACATACCACTAGAATCAGCTTTATGGTGCTACGAATCACTTCCACTAGAACTGAAATCACACCCCTTTATAGGTAACACCATTCGGCAATGTCTCCATCCCACTCTACAAACATCAGTATTGACCACAGAATCCCCCATGACACCGATACTGGGAAATCCAAAATTCCCCCCGGGAATGTCTTCTGGACAGTTCCAGGTACTGAGAAACTCTGGATACACCAGAGCTTCACGGTTTGTGACGCAAGACAGATGGCCAACTATGAAAGAATTAATAGACCCAAACGGCCCTTTTAAACTTACATTTTGGAACGCAGCCAAAATACACCATTTCCTTCAAACAATCCCAAACCCACAATCCTACACTAGACCACTGACGACATTTGAAGATATATGCTCAGACACGGAACCGATCAAACAGTTGCTATCCCAGACGTACGCCCTTTTGAACACCCCTTTACAAACACCTGATCTACCATGTATTACAAAATGGGAAAAAGACCTTCAGTGTACCTTCACATCAGTCCAGAAACAAAATATATTAGTTATCTCTCTTAAATCCTCCATATGCACTAAGATACAGGAGACAAACTTCAAGATCCTGACCAGGTGGTATTTAACACCTAGTCGCTTACACTACATGTTTCCTGAATCATCAAAATACTGCTGGAGGTGCCAAGGAGAGGTGGGAACGATCTTACATGTGTTTTGGTCCTGCCCGCATTTGACAAATTTCTGGACTGCTGTCCGATCCATTTCCCAGAAGTTCACTGAATTTCAGATCCCGAATGACCCAGCATTTTTCTTACTGCATATGTCCTCTATTCCGCTAAAAACCTACAAAAAATCCATACTAAGACATCTAACAAATGCAGCGAAGTCTTGCATACCTGTAATGTGGAAAAAACAAACCCCTCCTACAGTATCAATGTGGCTACGAAAAGTGGAAGACATAAATAATCTAGAAGACCTAATTCTGACATCACAAAATAGACAAACAACTTACCAAAAAACATGGGCACTATGGAATATGTTCAAATATTCAGAGGAAGGTAAGGTCCTATTCGGAAACTCGACCTAATTAATAGACCCAATATATGTAAAGGGTGACACACAAACTGGAATCCCCAATTGATCAAAATAACATCCTGACAACCGTCCCTTTTCCCTCCCCAGCTCCCTCCCCACCTCTCCTATTCTTCTTTCCCCAATCTTTCCCTCTCACTGTTTCTTCTACTCTATTTTTACTCTGTAATACTATATTTAAGTTGCAATCTCTTGATGGATATACATCAATAGGCATATTACATATTGGTAGAATGTGAAATAATTTAACTACTGATCAATCTCCCTACCCATAGCCATTAAATAAGTTAAATGATAACAGCAATGGGAGACACATACTGCACCAATAAAAACACCATGAGACAAAGATTTACCAGTACTATGTATGTAAAATGTTGATGTATCACTTTGTTTTATCATTAGGAGGCTGCGACCTTCTATCCCCCCCCCTCCCCCCCTCTTTATTGCTTGTATTCCCGGGCTTTGCCCAAAAATTTCTGAAATATAATAAACTATATATTTGAAAAAAAAAAAAAAAAAAAAGAATGATGTGTGACCGATTGTGTGCCACTGGAAATGTGTTTGTACTGATTGCAAGAAGTTATGCTAAGATGCGAGCCCTGCAATGATTGCAAGAGTTGTGCTTAAATACGTGCTTGCAACAATTGCCAGGGAGTTTGTGTCAATGGAGATGTGTTTGCCGTGACTGCGAGAAGTCCGTATTACTGCATGTGCTTGCACGGACTGCAAGGAGTTATACTTGGATGCGTGTTTGCAACGATTACAAAAGTTGTGTTTGGATGCATGCTTGCTATGATTGCAAGAAGTTATGCTTGGGTGTGTCCCTACAACATTTGCAAGAAGTTGTGACTGGATGCGTGCTTGCAATGATTGCAAGAAGTTATGCTTGGATGCATGCTTGCAACGTTTTGCAAGAAGTTATGCTAAGATGCGTGTCTTGTAATGATTGTAAGATTTGTGCTTGAATGTGTGTTTGCAACGATTGCAAGGGAGTTCCTGTTGCTGGAGATGTGTTTATAGTGACTCGGTTAAATTGATGATAGGCAACTCCTATCCTCATATTGATTAGTGGTTCCAAATAATAATAACTACTGCAGTAGGGAACAGACACAAAAGATACACTCAGCATCTTTCCAAATAACTGTTCTGCTTTATTATGACTAGGGATGAGCCGAACACCCCCCTGTTCGGTTCGCACCAGAACATGCGAACAGGAAAAAAGTTTGTTCGAACACGCGAACACCGTTAAAGTCTATGGGACATGAACATGAATAATCAAAAGTGCTCATTTTAAAGGCTAATTTGCAAGTTATTGTCATAAAGAGTGTTTGGGGACCTGGGTCCTGACCCAAGGGACATGGATCAATGCAAAAAAAAGTTTTAAAAACGGCCGTTTTTTCAGGAGCAGTGATTTTAATAATGCTTAAAGTCAAACAATAAAAGTGTAATATCCCTTTAAATTTAGTACCTGAGGGGTGTCTATAGTATGCCTGTAAAGGGGCGCATGTTTCCTGTGTATTGCATTGCCGACAATACACATAGAAGTTCATTGATAAAAATGGCATGGGAATTCCGAACCAAAATTTTAAAGAAAAAATGGCGTGGGAGTCCCCCTAAATTCCATACCAGGCCCTTCAGGTCTGGTATGGATTTTAAGGGGAACCCCGCGCCAAAAAATAAATAAATGGCGTGGGGTCCCCCCAAAAATCCATACCAGACCCTTATCCGAGCACGCAACCTGGCAGGCCGCAGGAAAAGAGGGGGGACGAGAGTGTGGCCCCCCCTCCTGAACCATACCAGGCCACATGCCCTCAACATTGGGAGGGTGCTTTGGGGTAGCCCCCCAAAACACCTTGTCCCCATGTTGATGAGGACAAGGACCTCATCCCCACAACCCTGGCCGGTGGTTGTGGGGGTCTGCGGGCGGGGGGCTTATTGGAATCTGGAAGCCCCCTTTAACAAGGGGACCCCCAGATCCCGGCCCCCCCCGTGTGAAATGGTAAGGGGGTACTTACCCCTACCATTTCACTAAAAAACTGTCAAAAATGTTAAAAATGACAAGAGACAGTTTTTGACAATTCCTTTATTTAAATGCTTCTTCTTTCTTTTATCTTCCTTCATCTTCTGGTTCTTCTGGCTCTTCTGGTTCTTCCTCTGGCGTTCTCGTCCAGCATCTCCTCCGCGGCGTCTTCTATCTTCTTCTCCTCGGGCCGCTCCGCACCCATGGCATGGGGGGGAGGCTCCCACTCTTCTCTTCTTCTTTTCTTCTCTTCTTCTCTTCTTCTCTTCTTCATTTTCTTCTCCGGGCTGCTCCGCATCCATGCTGGCATGAAGGGAGGCTCCCGCTGTGTGACGGTGCTCGTCGTCTGACAGTTCTTAAATAACAGGGGGCGGGGCCACTCGGTCACCCCGCCCCCCTCTGGCGCACGGTGACTTGACGGGACTTCCCTGTGAGAAGAAAATGAAGAAGAGAAGAAGAGAAGAAGGAAGAAGAGAAGAGGATGAAGAAGAAGATGAAGAGAAGAGCGGGAGCCTCCCCCCCATGCCATGGGTGCGGAGCGGCCCGAGGAGAAGAAGATAGAAGACGCCGCGGAGGAGATGCTGGACGAGAACGCCGGAGGAAGAACCAGAACAGCCAGAAGAACCAGAAGAACCAGAAGATGAAGGAAGATAGAAGAAAGAAGAAGCATTCAAATAAAGGAATTGTCAAAAACTGTCTCTTGTCATTTTTAACATTTTTGACAGTTTTTTAGTGAAATGGTAGGGGTAAGTACCCCCTTACCATTTCACACGGGGGGGGGGCTGGGATCTGGGGGTCCCCTTGTTAAAGGGGGCTTCCAGATTCCGATAAGCCCCCCGCCCGCAGACCCCCACAACCACCGGCCAGGGTTGTGGGGATGAGGCCCTTGTCCTCATCAACATGGGGACAAGGTGTTTTGGGGGCTACCCCAAAGCACCCTCCCAATGTTGAGGGCATGTGGCCTGGTATGGTTCAGGAGGGGGGGTGCACTCTCGTCCCCCCCTCTTTTCCTGCGGCCTGCCAGGTTGCGTGCTCGGATAAGGGTCTGGTATGGATTTTTGGGGGGACCCCATGCCGTTTTTTTTTTTTTTTTGGCGCGGGGTTCCCCTTAAAATCCATACCAGACCTGAAGGGTCTGGTATGGAATTTAGAGGGAACCCCACGTCATTTTTTTAAAACAATTTGGCCGGGGTTCCCCTTAATATCCATACCAGACCTGAAGGGCCTGGTATGGAATTTAGGGGGACTCCCACGTCATTTTTTTTTTAAATTTTGGTTCGGGGTTCCCCTTTGGGGAATTCCCATGCCGTTTTTATCAATGAACTTCTATGTGTATTGTCGGCAATGCAATAGCCGCGGGTAGTTTTAAATGGGTTTTTCCTTCAAAATGTCATTTTGCTGTCAGACTGTTCTAAACACAGGAAACATGTGCCCCTTTACAGGCATACTATAGACACCCCCCAGGTACGAAATTTAAAGGGATATTACACTTTTATTGTTTGGCTTTAAGCATTATTAAAATCACTGCTCCTGAAAAAACGGCCGTTTTTAAAACTTTTTTTGCATTGATCCATGTCCCCTGGGGCAGGACCCGGGTCCCCAAACACTTTTTATGACAATCACTTGCATATTAGCCTTTAAAATTAGCACTTTTGATTTCTCCCATAGACTTTTAAAGGGTGTTCCGCGCCATTCGAATTTGCCGCGAACACCCCAAATTGTTCGCTGTTCGGCGAACTTGCGAACAGCCAATGTTCGAGTCGAACATGTGTTCGACTCAAACTCGAAGCTCATCCCTAATTATGACGCAATTGAAGGTTTTTCTGCACATGATTATGTAGGTATCACATTAATATTACAATTGTACGTTTATGGTAACAAGGGACGTTACATAGGCAGGCTAATTCTAATCAGGACTCGAAAGAATGTAAACATTTACTGAAAACATTATTAGTGCTGTGTGCACAGTGAGGGCAGTGTTTGATACATACAAAATACAATACAATTATATACAGAACTTACAAATTTCCATTACAGTAGTGACTGTGAAAAGTTTGTATTGCTGCATGTGCTTGCCAGACTGCAAGAGTTAAGCTTGGATGTGTGCTTGCAATGATTGCAAGAAGTTGTAATTGGATGCGTACTTGCAACGATTGCAAGAAGTTATGCTTGAATGCATGCCTGCGACGTTCGCCAGAAGTTTATGATTGGATGCGTGTTTGCAATGATTGCAAGAAATTGTGCTTGGATGTGTGCTTGCAACGATTGCAAGAAGTTCTGTTTGGATGCGTACTTGCAATGATTGCAAGAAGTCATGATGGGATGTGTGCTTGCAACAATTGCAAGAAGTTATGTTTCGATGTGTGCTTGCAACGAAATGCAAGAAATTGTGTTTGGATGCGTTTTTGCTACGATTGGAAGAAGTTATACTTGGATGTGCTGTGACTACGAGGGGGTATAGTAGTGAGGCGAAGGTTTCAACTAATGAATCGGGACCATGACTGAGCTTCGAAGGAAGACGGGGTGTGCCCCCCCCTTTTTTTTTTTTGATTGACCTAGAGGAAAATGACAGATGACAACCGGTGGAGGGTTTGACTACCTGACTTGAAAGGTAAATTGTAACATGTTTAACCGACAGGTGCATGGCATTAAATAAAATGAATGAAATGTTTGTGCCATGACAGAGGCACGAATCAGTGTGACGTGACTGCGCCAATGAGGCCAAGCCAACTGGGGCTTGCCGGGATGAATCGATGCCTGATGGATGCCCTAAACTTGAATCGGGGCGCGGCATGCGACAACGCAATTAATGAAATGTTTGCCTTAGAGTGAAATGAATGAAAACGTTTTGCCATGACAGAGGCATGAATCGGTCGTGCCGCAGCTGCGACTGACAGCGACCCAGACTCTGGAGCATGTACTGAAATGAGGCAAAAGAAAAACGCTGGTGCATGCCGGAATAGGTTGGTGCATCACGGATGCGACTGGATTTGAATTGGAGTGCGGTATGTAATAGTGAAATGTTTGCCCTGGCAAAGGCACTAATTGGATATGCCGCGACTGATAGCTAACCAAGTTCTGATGCAGGTGTTGGCTGAGGCCGAAACATTTTATTTATTTATTTATACTACTTAATTTATACATTTTTTTTTTTTTTTGTATTTAAGAAAAAAAAAATTTTTTTTTGTATATATTGTTTTTTTTTTTTTTTGTATATTTTTTTTTTTCGACTGTGACAAATGAGGAGTTGGACTATGGAGTACGAATGAAATGAGGCCAAGACAACTGGGGCGCGCCGGGACGAATCGGTGCATCTCGGATGCTACTGGATTCGAATCGGGGCGCGGGACGTGACAGTGAAATGAGTGAAATGATGAAAAGAATGAAATGATTTGTCATGGTAGAGGCACGTGCCATCACAGAGGCACGAGTCGATCATGTCGCGACTGCAACTGACAACGAACCGGACTCTGGAGCATGTACCAAAATGTGTCCGAAAATACCTGGGGCACGCCGGAACGAATCGTTGCATCATGGATGCGACTGGATTCGAATCGGAACGTGATACGTGACAGTGAAATGATTTCCCATGACAGAGGCACGAATCGGTGAGCTGCAAACTGCGACTGACAACAAACCGGACTCTGGAGCATGTCTAGAAATGAGGCCGGGCCCTAGGGCACGCCGTAACGAATCGGTGCATCGAAGATGTGACTGGATTCGAACCGGAGCACGGTAAGTGCAGGTGTAACATTTTGTTGCCATGACAGAGGCGCGAATCGATCATGCCGCTGTAGCGACTGACTGCGAATCAGACTCTGGAGCATGTACTGAAATGTGGCCAATACCTGCATTTCCATGCGACTGAATTCGTAACGGAGCGTGATACGTGGCAGTGAAATGATAACCATGACAGAGGTACGAATCGGTGAGTCGAAAGCGACTGATAATGACGTGACTCTGGAGCATGTACTGAAATGAGGCCGTAACTACTGGGGCACACCAGAGCGAATCGGTGCATCTTTAGATGCGACTGGATTCGAATCGGAGCGCGGTACGTGACTGAAATGAAAGAAATGATTCGAAATGGTTTGAAATGTTAGAAAGGCATTTAGAAATGTTCAGAAATGAGAAATGATTGGTATCGAACTGACATGGTACGATAAGAAATTGTGAATTGCGAATCGCTACTGTTGTTTGCTGACGCCTGGTAATAATTTAGACATGCCTGAAATGAAGCGACGTCTACGTCGCGGTGGTTTTTTCAGATAACAAGAAATGGTAACATAACGATAGTGCGAGTGGTATGCATTGCAGTTACGTTTGTGAAATTGCAAGTGACTCGTAAGTTTGATATCACGGTTTAGTGACATGATATCTAACAATGCGTGAAAAACAAAGTCCGACGGGACCCTACCTGCGACAGCCAAGCCAGACGCGCGGTACAAACTACGAATCGGTAACACGGACTTCGAAACTCTCGAGCACGGAAATTTGCGAAAGCGAGAACTTGCGAGACGAGAATTAGCGGACGCTGGCATTCGAATAGTCGGCCTAGTGACGTATATCGCGCACAGGAAACCGACAAGCACCACAGGTGAGCGGGCTGCTTAACTACCCCCCCGGGCTCCTCCCATAAATTCAGGCCACCATACTGGCCTTCCTACATATATATAAAGAGAGGGTTTCAGCACAGAGAGCTCTTTATTGCTCATACAATAACTAGCATCCAGCAACATTTCCTTGTCAACAGAAGTTTATTGAGTATACAATGTTATAAAGATATATAAAGTAAGTTTACAAGGATCTATAAAGTAAGCTCATTGTTTTACAGTAGGGTTTATATAGGTAAATATCATGAAATTTCAAATATTAAACATTGGGTTCACGTAAACCTAAATGAAAGATATATATAATTTCCTTAGTTACTTTTGTAGGTATTTAAATGATTTATACCTACTATACATATTGTTTACAAGTAGAGTGTATATAGGTCAAATAAATTCTGATAATGAGCTTTAATCGTAAGGTGGAGAAAAGGAAAGAGAAAGAAGAAAAAGGGTTGAAAGGTAGAGGTATGGTCTACAAGGTTGTCCCGCTCGTCAGTTTATTATTCTTTTTAGTTCTCTTTGAAGCCTTAGAATGGGTGTCTCTGTAAGTCATTTAATCTGTTACCATGGCAACAGGACAGAGTCATTGAAATTTGACAGGAACTGTTGTTTTATCCAAGGGTGCCAAAGTTTTTCAAATTTTGGAATTTGATTTTGATCGATGGCTACCATCTTAGCATGGGACATTGTATTATTCATTCTGTGAATTGTTTCTGCTAGTATCAATGTAGGAGATTTCCATGCCTTGGCCACTGTTTGTTTTGCAGCCATTATTAGTTGGATCATAAGTTTGAATTGAGAGAGTGTTAACCATTCCGGTTTTAGATTAAGTAAAGTTAAATATGGATCTGGTTGTATTATTTTTTAAAATAATTTAGATGCAATCACGAAGACTTCCTTCCAGAAGGTTTGGATTACTGGGCACGTCCACCATATGTGTAAATGTGTGCCTATTTCTGGGCATCCTCGAAAACAAAGAGCTGAGGTATTAGGTGAATATTTTGCCACTCTAGCGGGTACAAGGTACCAGCGAGTTAGGACTTTATAATTTGTCTCCAGTGCTAAGATGTTGGGTGAAGATGACTTAGATGTGAGCCATATGTTAGACCAGTCCGTGTCTTCTAAAGTTCGTCCCAGGTCCTCCTCCCACCTCTGAACGTAAGAGGGTCTATTAAGATTTGCTACTCCATATAATTGATTATAAAGTGATGAAATTGTACCTTTAGCAAATGGATCTTTTGTACAGATTGATTCAAAAATGGATAATTGGGATAATGGTGTATCCCCCTTTAGGAATGGTGTATAGAAATTTTTGATTTGGAGATATCTAAATATCTCAGAGTTTGGTAGATCATATTTTTCTCTAAGCGATGGGAATGAAAGGAATGATTTAGATGCTATGAAGTCATTTAGTGTCTGAATGCCTGATGTTGTCCAAGCTTTAACCGGTTCAATACAGGGCAATTTCACCCCCTTCCTTCCCAGGCCAATTTTTAGTTTTCAGCGCTGTCGCACTTCAAACGTCAATTGCGCGGTCGTGCGACGTTGTACCCAAAAAAAATTGACGTCCTTTTTTCCCCACAAATAGAGCTTTCTTTTGGTGGTATTTGATCGCCTCTGCGGTTTTTATTTTTTGCGCTATAAACAAAAGAAGAGCGACAATTTTGAAAAAAACACAATATTTTTTACTTTTTGCTATAATAAATATCCCAATTTTTTTTTAAAAAAACTAATTTTTTCCTCAGTTTCGGCCGACAAGTATTCTTCTACATATTTTTGGTAAAAAAAATCGCAATAAGCGTATATTGATTGGTTTGCGCAAAAGTTATAGCGTCTACAAAATACGGGATAGATTTATGGCGTTTTTAAAAAAAAAAAATTATTTATTTTTTTAGCGCCGATCGCGATTTTTTTTCATGACTGCGACATTATGGCGGACACATCGGACACTTTTGACACATTTTTGGGACCATTCACATTTATACAGCGATCAATGCTATAAAATTGCATTGATTACTGTGTAAATGTGACAGGCAGTGAAGGGGTTAACCACTAGGGGGCGGGGAGGGGTTAATATGTTTCCTAGGGAGTGATTACTAACTGTAGGGGGAGGGGACGTACAAGGGGAGGAGACCGATCAGTGTTCCTCCGTTCTGGGAACACAGATCGCTCTCCTCAGAGCTGACAGGCTGTGGATCTGTGTGTTTACACACACAGATCCACATGCCGGTCCGGTTAACTGTCAATCGCGGGTGCCCGGCGGACATCGCGGCCGCCGGGCACACGCACCGGGTCCCGAGGAACGCGGCGGGCGCGCGCGCGCGCTCCCGGCGGCGCGCGCGCGCCCCCTAGGCGGCCGGGAATCCCAGGGCGTCATATGACGCCCACCCAGGATGGGAGATCCCATCTGTGGACGTCATATGACTATGGGCGGGTAGGGAAGTGGTTAAAAGAATTTGGGTAGATCCATGCCGGATAAAAGGCCGGATTTCTGATAAAAGAAAGGAGAGGATTGTGTGGAGATTGTAACTGATATTTGGTTTTCAGTTTATCCCAGAGAGATAAGAAGTGTTTAGTTATGGGATTATGAATTTTAAAGCGGTCTTTAGGATCAAGCCATAATAAATTTGATATTAATAGAGGGTCATTTTCTGAAGCCTCTATAAATACCCATAATGGGATTTCCTGTTTTGCATGGTATTTGGACAGACTGGCCAAATGTGCTGCTCTGTAGTAGTTAGTAAAATTAGGGTATCCCAGGCCTCCTTTATTTTTGGGAAGATGTAGTGTGTATATAGGTATACGTGGTTTAGAAGAGCCCCATATAAACGAAGTTGCTCTTTTTTGTACTATTCTCAAAAAATAGGAAGGAATTGGAATAGGGAGGACTCTGAATAGATAAAGCAATTTGGGTAGAATAGTCATTTTGATTGCATTAATCTTCCCTATCCAGGATAAAGGAAGTTGCGACCATTGTTTTATTAGATTTGTGATCTGTCTTAATACAGGAGGATAATTGGTTGAGAATAAGTCAGAATGAGATGCTGTTAAATGAATTCCAAGATATGGGATTGATTTTTCTGCCCATGTGAATGGGAGTGCAGCCCTAGCCGGGATCAATTCCATGTTTGTGAGTGAAATATTAAGCACTAGGCATTTCTTAGGATTAATCATAAGGCCGGATAGGGCTGCAAATCCATCAAGAGCTGGTATTAAGTTAGGACCAGAGACCTGTGGTGATGATAGAAAAAGTAATATATCGTCTGCAAATATACATAATTTGTGTGTAATACCTCCTACTTCAATGCCAGTTATAGTTTGGTTTGTTCTGATGTATTGGGCCATGGGTTCGAGTATAAGGGCAACTAATAAGGGAGATAATGGGCAACCCTGTCGGGTACCTCTTTCGATATTAAAGGCTTCAGATTTGTATCCAGCATATTTTATATAGGCTTTGGGTTTATTATATAATGCTTTGATCCATGTTAAAAAGTGGGGTCCAAAACCCCATTTTTGTAATGAATATTGCATATATTGCCAGGATACTGTGTCAAATGCCCTCTTAATATCGAGAGATAGAAAACATAAAGGGACTTTCCGTTTTTTAGCAATATGTGCCAATAACACTGCCCTGCGTATAGTTATAGCCAGAAGATCAAAGTGCATAAGCGGTTAGAGAAACCCCCAGGAAGACCGATTATTAGTGGGATAAATTCCCTGTTCTCCAGGCTGGGGGAATACATTGATTGTTTCTTGAAACCGTTGGTAACCAAAGGGAGGTCGTATCTAAAGGACAGCACGCAACTGATAAATGAGTTAAAAAATATAACTGGGGTTGAAGACTGCCTCTTAGCGACCATAGACGTGAATTCCTTATATACCAGTATTATTCAAAAACATGGCCTAAAAGGAGTGGAGAGGGCACTCCATAAAGATGGCAGCCTTAAACAGGAACAGATTAACTTTATTTTGGAAGCCTTAAAATTAGCAATGGAAAGCAATTATTTTTGGTACCAGAAGGATTACTATGTCCAAACGAAGGGTGTCGCCATGGGAGCCAGATACGCCCCGAGCGTGGCGAATTTGTTCATGGACATGTGGGAAGAGGAGCACATATATAAGAATTTACGTCCGGAGATTGAATTTTATCGTCGCTACATTGACGACGTGATCATAGTGTGGAGGGGCACGGTAGACTCATTTCAGGATTTCCTAAGAATAATGAATCAGAACAAATACGACATCTCCTTCAGTGGGAATTGCGATCTCCAAGAGATAGACTATTTGGATGTACAGATTTTTAAGGAAGGTAATGAATTGCATACGAGAACTTTTTTTAAAACTACAGATCGCAATGGGTACATACCAACATCAAGTTGCCATCATCCGAAATGGAAACAGAATATCCCGAAAGGCCAACTAATGAGGCTGCGAAGAAATTGCCACAGGATAGATGACTACTATATACAAGCTGACACCCTGATTAAGAAATTTACCGACAAAGGCTATCAGAAAGAATCTTTAATGAAGCAAAAATTGATAATAGGGGACCTCGACCGTGACCTCCTACTAAGAAAGAAGGAGAAAACTGACCATCATAGTAAGATGGATATGGCTTTTATTACTGGTTTTAACAAGCAATATCGTTCGGTCGAACACATTTTTAGAAAATATTGGCCCATTTTAAAATCTGATAGAACCTTGGTAAAGATACTCCCAAAAAAACCAAGATTTATTTACAGAAAGGCACCGAATCTAAGGAACCAGTTAGTACACAATGTGACTGACCCACCTAAAATGGTGAAACTGTTCCCTGAAATGAAAGGTTTTTATAGGTGCCAAAGATGTCTACCTTGTCGCGTGAGCAAAAAACAACCGAAGAGAAAGCTATCTTTTAAATCAAGAGGAGGAAAAGAGTATCAAATCAGGGAATTGATCACTTGCGAAAGTACTCATGTCACGTACGTGATTGAATGTCCCTGCCGGCTACAGTATGTGGGAAGAACCACTAGGCCCCTCCGCGTCAGGATTAGAGAACATATTAATAATATTAAGAAAGGTTTTCCAAAGCATAATCTGTCTAGGCATTTTGATGAGGTCCATAATAGGAACCCCACGGGATTAATTTTCTACGGTATAGATTTGATTAAGGACCATTGGAGAGGAGGCAATAAAAGAATAAAAGTCTCTCAGAACGAAACTAAATGGATATACCGTTTAGGGAGTCTGGTTCCTAGGGGATTGAATGTGGATATCGATCTGAACTGTTTTTTATCTAATTTTTAGATGGGTGTCCCCCTTTTTTCTACTATCCTTTTTCTACTATCCGTTATTACTATTGGTCTATTCCACTTTTAAAACTACTAATTTAACATATGCATAATTCTTGTTATGTTTTTACCTCATTTTTAAGAATTATTGCAAATAGGCTTCCAATTCGAATAGGTTCATAGGCGCTCTCAATTTATTTCTGAGTTCCCTATATTACTAATTTTTTCTATAATGTATGGACTTATTATACGTAAGGGGTTTTTGTTTCTTATGTATTAGTTGGGATACCCCCTGCAGTTCACACATATTTTTGAATATACTACAATCATGTCTGGGATGCTTAACGAGTATGGCTAAAAAACATCACACAATTAGGTCCTACTCCTTCCTAATCCTACATATTGCACACTCTAACTGATTTTAATTTATTTTACATATTTATTAAAAATTTTTTTATGGTATAGGGTTTGTTATAATCCTAGTGGTACACTATTAAACCGATTCCTGTATTTTTATTTGTAATTTTATATTTATTTCTATCTCTACAATAATTTTTATTCGATATAGCATATAATTATATTTATGTAAAAAATTTTTCCTCTCAATTTTAAAAGAATTTCCTTCTCAAAAATTCCCTTCTCTATTTTAATATATCTCTCCCAAGCCTTTGTGTAGTAATATTTTTATCTCATTTATGTGACGTAAAATGTTATAAATTATTTTTACCGGCTAATATCTGGTTTGCAAATACAATTTTCCCATGGCCGCCATCACATTATGTATATACAAATTCTCCACTAGATGGCGTCGAGCGAGATGCCACCTGTTCGTATATTGTTTTTCCTCATTCAGTGAGGTTTAAAATGTATGGGTTTAGCCCTCCTCTTTGTAGTTTAGGCGGTTTCTGAATTGGCCTTGCACTCTGTCCGTCAAACGACATTTGGTGCGCGATTGGCCATGGTATGTAGTGCACCCAGATATAAGGCGTTGGGAGGACCAAGATGGCAGCGCCTCCGATGACGTCCGTATGACGAAACGCGTAAGGCGGGACTATCTTGGTACGCACAACGTCACTTCCTGCCGCTGTGGTTTCTGCTGTGTGACCGGTGGAACGCAAGCGGTGGTTACGAACAAACGCTGCGTCCCGGGACAGCAAGGGAAGCCAGTGAGCTTGTCAGCTCCTTTCCCCCGTTTGAGATCCATTTCTTGAAGCAATTTATGTTTGGACTGTATGCCGTTTTTATTTAATAAACATTTAAAAAGGAGTTACGCTATGTGGATATAATTCCTTTCATTACATACAAATTCCTTTGGAGCGGATGTCCGGCTGGAGATAGGAGTACACTAGGGGACTATCCGGTTCCCCCGTCCTGCTGACCGGCTGGAGAGGCTGATCTGGACTGGGAAATCAGAGGCAAGAGGATACCAGGATTCGATCGACATCCGGATGTGATCGGCTGAGTGGAAACATCTTATGCTTATACCCCTGCAGGGGTACAGCATTCCGGTGAGTGGAATCACAACAGGGGGATTGTATGTCTAGAGAGTTTGGAAGTTGTCGGGTGGAAGATACTATACGAATTTTTTGGAACTGGACTTTTTCACCTTCACTTTTGTGTTGCCACATATGATCTCATGCTGCTTATGAATTGGGTTATACCCATCATTATTTATTAATTTTACTATTCACTAATCCACTTTATATTTATATTCTTTATTTATTGGAATTTTATTTTGCACATATGTATATTTATTTAGTTCATATATTTGGATTTATTTAATATACATTTCTTAGCACTGCACTTTAGAGGGTGTGGATACCCCCTCTTATATTTCAATCAACTGAGTCTATTCCTGCAGAGGCTGGAACACTACATTGGATTATTTTTGACACTTTGGCACCTTTTAATACACAACATACAACACTATTTGAGATTATCAGCGGTTATTGTATATGGGACACACCCACCCCATTGGCAGTCATTAATCCTCATGTGGGATACATACCTTATCCAATTTATTCATACTATGTTTTCTCCTCTATGACTTATAGGCACTAAATTGTAACCAGCAGATTATTATTTATTATCTCCCTCATGCACAGCGCCACTCCCTGTACATATATATATATATATATTTTTAGAAACTGCCCTGCGTATATTATCGCCTGCCTGTCTATTTGGCATGAAGCCTACTTGATCTCTATGTATTAATTTTCCTATAATGCTATTGAGACGTTTTGCTATTATTTTTGCTAATAATTTAATATCGAGGTTTAACAGAGAGATAGGCCGATAATTCACACAGGAAGTACCACATTGGGTCATGCGCTTTTGGTATGGCTGAGGCTATAGTAGTGTATACTGCATTATGGTCAGACCACGGAATCGGAATTATATCTGATGCAATAATTTCTGGTATCATTCCTATTGTTAGAAAAATATGATCTATTCTGGTGAAGGTTTGATGAGGGTGCGAGAAATAAGTGAATTTCTTTTTCATTGGGTTACTTTCTCTCCATGAATCTACCAGATTGTATTTGGAAAGAAGTTGAGAAAAAGGTAATCTAGAGGTTATTTTGGATGGTGTAAAAGGTGATTTATCTAGAAATGGGAGGAGGACCTGGTTCGAATCCCCACACATTATCACTGTTCCTATTTTGTGTGTATTAATCACTTGTAATATATGTGAGAGGAATGGTGTAGGTTGTTTGTTAGGAGCGTAGTAGGAAATCACCGTGATTGCTGTATCCATTATATAACCCATGAGTATCAGGTATCTACCTTCTGGGTCTTTAATTTCTGATGATAAGGTGAATGGTGTGGATCGGTGAAATGCAATTAGAGTTCCCCTTTGCTTGGTACAGGCAGAAGCCGTGTAAATTTGTTGATAAAAAGGAGAAATATATTTTGGAGTAGAATCTTTGGTGAAGTGTGTTTCTTGGAGGCATACTATGTGAGCCTTCTTTTAATGGAAAGTACGGAAGGCTTTGGTCCTTTTTTGAGGGACATTTATTCCCTGAACATTCAGGGAAAGTATATTCAGTGGTGCCATGGCAATAGATCAAATAGTTTTGACTTACTTTTTGTTATGCAGAGCTGACTGCGCAGATCAACCTGTGAGGACTGAAGAGATGAATAGATAGAAAAGAAACCAGTGAATTCTGGAGTAAAGAGTAAACAAAAAACATATGAGATTAGATGATACATTGTATAAATTATTTTTTGCAAGTAATCACAATTTACCCGTGAAAGAGAATAAATATCTCTCTCAGGGGAATAAGTGCCTTCGTCACACTCCCACATAATATGGTTGGGAGAATGAGGAGGGCTAATGGGGGTACACGGATCTTCCGCTTACAGGAGAGAAGTGCTATGTCAAAAGACATCAAAATGATGTTTCATTAATTGGAGTGCAGAATATAGTTTTTGTTAAAATTATTTATTCCAGGGTGGTTGTATATGGTTAGTCTTGCCCTAGGCTAAATAATTCAGTTAGAAAGGTACTGTTAATAACTTTGGTATTGATGAAGATAGTTTGAATTATTTTTGGATTTTAACCCTTTTAGAGTAAACAATTACATATTTTATTCATATGTAACTGTTTAGATATGTTAACTCATAAAATTGAGGTTGTATTGCTTCAGATTAGAATAAACAAAAACATAATTCTAGGAACTAGTTAGGTAATAATATATTTGTTTTAAGAAAAGAAAGAAAAAGCTTCCATTACTTCTGGATTATTGAATATATTTGTCCTAAAAAGTAATAAATCTATTGTTATTACCTGATAATATATAACTGAACAAGAATTTCCTTATTTCACTTATATATTCTAAGGCTATATGAATCAGAAGTAATAAGAAATATAACTGGAATGTAACATGATCCCACACAGTGTGTGACTATCAGAATGCAGTTACATTCAGTTATAAATATAGGTTTTTTATAGAGAACCATCTCTTAGTATAATAAATGAAGAGATATCAGGAATTAGGATGTCAGTCCATTGAATCTTCTTGGTCCATGGATGATGTGGCATAACGGCCTCTTTTGTGAGAATGATGATTCCCATTTTGTTCTGAAATTTTCTGGGTGCTGCCTGAAGGTGAAGATGACGCCATTCTTCTGCGTGTGGGAGAGTTGCTGCTTGTGGGTTCTGTCAGATTTAATTTTAAAAGGGTTTGTTGTAGTTCATCTGCTGATCTGCTTCTGTAAATTGTACCTTGGTAGTTAAATCTGACTGAAAAGGGGAAGCCCCATTGATACATAATGTTGTGGCGTTGCAGTTCCATTAGTTGGGGTTTCATGGGTCGTCTTTTAGTAATAGTAAGTTGGGATAGGTCAGCAAAAATTTGATAATTGTGTCCTTGAAAATTAAGTTCCTTTTTTTCTCTTGCAGCAATTAGTATTTGTTCTTTCGTTCTGTAATAATGAAATTTTGTGATTATATCACGTGGGGGTCCATCTTTCTTTTTGGCTGTGAGGGCTCTGTGTACTCTGTCCAGTTCTAAACGTTCAATAGGGATATCTGGCTTTAGTTCTTGTAATAGAGCAGTAATAGTAGATTGCAGGTCTGTCACAGTTTCAGGTATTCCCCTTATGCGCAAGTTTGAACGTCTGGCTCTATTTTCGTAATCTTCGAGCTTAGTTTGAAGTATTAAATTCTCTTTTTTTAATTGTTCCAATTCTGTTATATTTTCTTGGGTTGTAATTTCAATTTCATCCATTTTTATTTCTAAGGCTGCGGTGCGGTTTCCCAGCTCTCTTATTTCTTTGGTTAGGCTTTTTGTTATTTGGTCTGAGGTTTGTTTTAAAGCCTTATGAAGCATCTTTTCAAATTGTAATAATATTACTGGGGATACTGAGGAGGCTTGTGGAGAAGTTTGTGAGAGGATTTGTTCTGTATCTGACTCAAATGGAGAGTCTTGCTGTGACATTTTCTGTCTGTGAGAGCGCCCTGATGCTGTATCTTGTGAGGTGACTGGAGCTGCTTCAGCTGCAGTGAGTGCCTGTGAGCTCTTTGTGAGGTGATTTTTATTTCTGCCACGGTTTCCTCCCAGTACCATATTTCCTGCCCAA